>WEIU01016058.1:92377-177108 GCA_013389925.1 Aegithalos caudatus | reverse complement strand
AAAAAAAAAAAAAAAAGCTAAAGCTGGTTGTTGGGGGTATTTCTCTGAGGAAGGGACTGCCTGTGTTCTGAATGCTTAGTGCTCTATACTCACTGAAATAGTTATATATATGCAAAAAGAATTAATTTTTACTATCCCATTCTGTGTATTTGTCCTTCTCTGGTAAAAAAAAACCAAAACAAAAACCAACCAAACAAACAAAAAAACCCCCCCAAAAAAAACAAAAAGAAAAAAAAAAAAGAAACCCAAAAACAAAACAAACAAACAAACAAAAAAAAACCCCCAAAACACAACCAAAAAAAAAACAACCAAGGGAAAAATACTCAACAATTGTCCATTGAAGATAGAAGAGCTGTGGTAAGAAGGATCAAGAAGTTAATGGGCATTCACCGCAGTGACAGATGCTGGTTGCTTGACTCTAGTCTGCTATGGAAACAACTTAAAACCTACTTCCTAACCTCTTGTCAGTCTCTGAAATGTTCCAGTGTATTTTGTGAGAAAGAGCATAGGCAGCCATGTACAGAAGAAATTTCCATCTGGGGAAGTCCAGGAGATTGAAAGTGAGTGCCTAAAGGAACTGGGCTCCAGGGCACAAAGCTCACTCATTATTTCCGTGGCCAAGGCTATGTCCTTGCTCACTGCAGTGGGATTCTCATTTTATACAACTGTTTTCATGAGAAGATGCATTCCTAGTTCCCTACTGGACTTTTTCTGGTTGCAGTAGATAGTCAGAGGAGAAAGAGAGTAGTGTTGAATCTCGCAGCTCCTGAGCCCATAAATGTGTCCCATTTTGCCTCCTTATCTGTCAATGAAACATGCAGCACTCAGTGGATGGTGATTATATAATATCACAGTTATGCAAAATATAGACTTGCTTATTAGGGAAATTATTCTAAACATATTCTTGACCAATGTTCACAGAGGGACATTAGAGCAGAGGGGCAGCAAGCATGACACAAGCATGGTGGAGCTCTGTCAAGGAATCTGGAAGCCAAACCAGGGAAGAGAGAAGAGGGAACATCTCTTGTTATCCACAGGGCTGGCAGCAAGCGGCTGGGCTTGAGCACATTGACCTTGTGGTAGTGCCTTTCTAGTGTCCACAATCAAAGCTATACACAATAATAATCTGGCTCTTCAACTTGGACCATGGCATTTCAGTCCAGACTTCATGAGAAGCTGGGTGGTTTTTTTGAATATCAGTCTCTCATATTCTTTTCCATTAATCATTTATTTTCCATCTTGCAGGGGTTGCTGGGAACGTCTATTCTCATCAGATACTCCCATATCACCTAGACGTGATAGTACCATCATTCCATATTGTTTGTTACAATTAATGCTCTTCTGATCGTTGCTTTACTTTGTACATATTTACCCTGTAAAATACCATCACTGAGGATCTTCTGAAAAATAGTAATTCTTTAGGAATTCAGGTTTACTTTTAAGAAAGCACAGTTCAGGAAGGTGTTTTGATCTCTCTCTCATTCCTGCCTAAGATTTCACATTTTCATCTGTGTATACACCACTCAGCTGTTCTGTCAATAGACTGATTGTTTGTTGTTCCATTTTTTTTTCCTGATAACAGATCCTTTTAAAAGTAAAACCCTGGATGCGTTGAATGAAAGGTACTAACTATACCTTTCATTGTCCATGCTCTCAAAGCAAAGTTTTGTCCAGTTAGGAGCTTACCTATTAGTGCTTGCTTACCCCTGCTTGCCCCTGCTGCATGGAGGCTCACTGTCCCACTGGTGTGCCAATATCCTTCCATTCCAATTTCCTCTAAAGAGATGTCATGAGAATGACTTAATGGGAATTGATCTGTTCAGAGGGAATGAATGAAATGTTTTATAGGCTGGCTACTGTCTTGTTAGTGAGAACACTCTTGAAATGCAATGTGATGACAGCTCGGATAGTCAAGAAAAAGCTCAAGTTCAACTGCTTGAAATGCCTCAAGCATTCAAAAAAACCAAAAAAAACCAAAAAAAAACCCAAAAAAAACCCCCAAAACAAAACAAAAAAAAAAGAAAACAAAACAAAACAAACAAAAAAAAAACCCAACAAAACAAAACATGGAGTTTCTGAAAGAATCTTTTTGGAAATGGAAATGAACTTTTCCCTTTGAAAATGAACTAAGTATTGTAAACTCTGCAAATTTTCCAGCAAATTCTGCTGTACTTTTGTGAGTCCTGCCAGAACTTGGCAAATGAAGATAATCTGAAATGTGATATATTATTTTTAGCTTTTATAAAAATAGATTGCTTGAAATTTGGAATGCCATGTTAACAAAATAGTTTTTAACTTTACAGAAACACTTCAATGAAATGCAGAAACAAGAGTTATTTCCTTATTTTATTTCATAATGGATACAAATTATGAAACTAATTAAAATGTGGCTAACTTGGTCACAGTTTGGGAGTTTTTGAGGAACAAAGCCTTTTTCACTTATTTAAAAACTGACATAAAATATAGGAGGGTACTGTAAGAAGAAGTGCTCTGAGGTAATGAATTAAATCAAATGAATCTTAATTTGCTCCTTTATTTTAATTATATTTCAAAATTCATATTCTACTTCAAGCAGAATTGGTCTTTGCACTTTTATACTCTCTGAGAATGCAGAAAAAGCCATAAATTGGAATTTGTACAGTGAACTGTCAGTAAAATTTAGCTTTGTTCAGAGATCTGGAATAAGAATTATTATACTATATGAAAGTCACATTAAGGCCTCTGTGGAGAATGAGATTGTACAACTCTAAGATAATACATAATTGATTTTATCTTGGAAGTGTATGCTATTGCTCATCTTTGTATCAGGTGAATGAATCTGACAGACAAAATACTGCATTTAAAACACAAAAGACAAATCATTATCCTTTGATTTCCTCCCTGTCCTTATGATACAATCCGAGTTTTTTCTTCTTATTTTCTTCTACGCGAGCTCAGGTTAGGTTGCCTCAATTTTTCCATTGAATATATGGTTATTTAGGAGGTGTAGTAGCAATTGTATCACCATCAGCACTTCACCTTGAGAAACCCATCTGGAAGTGTGCATATTCTGCAGCAATTTCTTGGATCTCTTTGCATAATAATTACACTAATTATGATTGTATTCAGACGAAAATGGCAAAATGGTTATAAAGGTGTGTATTCCCTGTTGAGGAGATGTGCACAGGAGCAGCAACAATGGGCACAGCAACCTTGACTCTTCAGGGCATTCCCTGTTTCTCCAGCCCAGCTCTCCATTTTTGTGAATTTGGCTGAACACTGCTGCTTGTCCTGGCAAAAGGCAGACAGCTCTCCATGAAAGCTGTGAGCCTGCTTTGGGTGATGGAAATCTTCCAAGCTCTTCCAGGTTATCAGTTCTGAGTAAGTAACTTTCCTCCAAAAAAAGGTTTGAAGGAAATAGCTGGGACGGCTTCTGAGCCACTAGTGTGAATCCTGGAGAGCTAAGAAGACTTCAGAAGCTTCAAAACGTGCTGTAATATAGTTCAAAAGTCAAGGGTTGAACATAGGGCCTAGAACACATACACACCCCCTCTTACATGAATCTGGATTCCATTGTAATACGGGAAGAGTTACCCTGGAAGGCTCAACAGAAAGGATAGGTTAACAAACATAAATAATGCCAGTCAATATGGTTTGACAGCAAGGAAGACTTGTCAAATAAATCTGTTACGTTTCTTTGACAGGACTATAGATTGGTTGATGGAAACAACTGTGTGGATACAGAAGCAATTTCATTTCTCTGTAGTATTTGGCTTTGTATCGCAGGGTATTTTGATTAAAACCTACAACTGTGTTAGGAGGAATAAACAACTGTCTCATTTTCAGGTTTGACTATGTCTTTTCCTGGGGGGGGATCTGCAGAGCCTGGTTATTGACTGAAAGCTGCTCAGTGCTTTGGCAGTGGTCTAAATGAAAACATGGTTGGTAAAGCATGCAGAAGGCACATACATGCTACAAAATTATGTGGATTCTTCTTTGAATAGCTTCTGTTCATTATTTTGCTTTGTTAATTCAAGTGCAATATAATGAATTGAGAATGAAGATTGAAGGCATATGGGCAAGGAATATGAGGCAGAAGCTGAGATGAAGCTTTGTCCCTGATGGCAGGGTGGCAGTCCGAGTGCTGCAGGGTGCTGGTGGCATTCCCAGCAGACACAGAGGTGCTGGGGGGCCCTGGAGGGAAACCCAGAACAGCAGAGGTGCAGAGCTCTGTGAAGGATATGACAGCAGGGATGTCTGTTCCTGGGGAAGGAAAGGTGGGGTGCTCCCCTGACCACTGAACAGAAATCTAGAGCAGAGTAAAAGGATCAGACAGGAGCTTGCTTTCCTACCTTGCAGGCAAAAACATGGCAAGAACCTATGGCTGGAAATTAAGTTAAATTAACATCAGTTTTGGTGAGGGACTTGGGGATTTAGCCTCAGATCTCTATGTAGAGCTTGAAATATGAACATCAGCCTAGTAGAAGTGGATGATACAGCAGGATGAAGCAGATAATAAGCCTCAGGTCAGCCACCAATTTGCAACTCCTTGCTTCCAACCTCACAGAACCTGTGACTTTTACAGCAATTACAGGGTTTTCTTTCCAGATGTGTGTTTTACCTCTCCAAACATGTCTTTTCAGGTGAGGTGTATGGCATTTCTCAGAGTGACAGTGCTATTACTGTGACTTCCAACTTAGGGAGAATTTTAAAATAGAATTAAACTGGGCCATTTGTCTTAACAGGATAATAGGAAGTCCATTCCAAAACCCATTGAAATCACTGGTAATTGATTTCTATTTCAAAGGTTTCAGAAGAACCCAGCAAAATCTGGAACAGAGTATGCTCAAGTCCACTGACTAAAACAAGATGTATCCCATTATATTATATCCCATTTGAGATGCAGCATGTGAAAGCATACTGTAAATCTCTAGTAACACACTTTCAAATGTAAATATTCATATGAATGGTTTTTAAAACACCAATGATACTTGACAGTGAAGGCTGAGAACAATTTTTTTTAAAAAAATCTGCATTCACACATTTATGAGTAGGCTAGATAAATGTGTGTAAATATACTTATAAATATTATAATAAAAATCTTTCATGCCTGTTATCATGTAATATAAAAGAAGCAAAATGCAAAACTGACTAGTGGTAACTGTTGTATTTAAACCAGCAGAAATAAACAATTTGTTTTCAAAATTCAGAATATATGGAAGTCCTAGATGAGTTGTATATTTGGAAAATAGAGTCAAGCTAACTGTGGTGCAATAATTTTCAATTTTTTTTTAGCTACAGAGTACACTGCTGTGGATGCTGTGTAGTCAGCCTTTGCAGTCAATGGAGAAAACAGGCTTTCAGAAATGGCTCATCTGTCTGCCATAGAAACCCATCTGGATGTCTCTTTCAGGGTGCCTGCTTCTCTCTGTTGCCTACAGAGAGCATGAATATGAGTCATGTGAATTGCATCCACTGTGTATGCAGCACCTCCATGGCTCTGGTGGTTTGTCCTTTTGGTACTCCCAGCCCTCTCTGGTCCCCAGGCTCGCTGCTGGTGTGTGACAAGCTCACCCTCACAGTCCTGGGCCAGAGCTGCTGCACTGCAGCCTTGCTGGTTGTCTGCTCTCAGGTTTTCCTTGGGGCCACAGTCTCACTTCTAAACAGTCCTTTCGTTGTGCATCAGGGATCCAGCAGCATCATCATCAGTGAGGGAGTTGTGGGTTATTTCCTGGCAGTTCTCAGAGATCAAAGGTACCCAGGCAATACTGTGAGATGGCTACCCCTGTTTTCCCTTTCTCTTCCAAAAATCACAGATCTGCTGGAGGCTAACAGGTCTTCAGCAAAGGACTCATGGATACTTCAGTGGTCATCTGAGAGGCTGCAAAGCAAGCAGAGATGTGAGCATGGAGAGTGAAATGAGGCAGATGTGCTGGTGGATATGAGGCAGCTTTTTGTTGGGTGTCATGCAGGCTGAAATGCAAGAATTCATGTTCATGTATAAAGCACTGTCAATATTTGGATTTTGTTGTCATTATGCATCCACAGTTTTACAGTCTTTCAGGGAAGAAATTAATTGTTCAGATAGAGATATACAGCTCCAATGAGCTAATGATAGTAAGAGCAGAGCAGTTCCCTGAGATAAAGGAGTTTCTGGTAGGATTTCAGTGCACTACTGGGATGTTCCTCTCCATAAGATATCTCCAGAGCTTGCTGCATCAGGTATTGCTGTTGGACTGCAGTTACCCTAGTGGAGGCACCCTGCTGTCCTGATCTCTCCCCTTAACCATCCCACTAGCATTGAGATCTTCATCTTCCAGAACTCCCTGACTTATGTCCAAACCTTTGGTTTCTCTGGCCTGACCTTTAGCAGCACTCAGACAACTGTGGATATAGAAGCCAAGGCTGAGGTGTCTGTGGAGGGCTGAGCTGGGGGTGCTGTTCCTTTTCCCCTGGAGAGCTGTATTGAGAGTGTCTCATAACAGCTTGTGCACCATCCCTTTGCATTTCCCCTATGCTGCCATTTCATTCCGCAGAGGCTGTGACAATTTCAGTCAGGGACAGGCAGGCTTCTGGCAAAGCCTTTAGTACATGAATCAGACTTTATTCTTAGGGAAAATAGAAGAGAAAAACACATGTGAACCACCCCTCCCTCACATATCAGTATCTTCTTTCCTTGAAGCAAGTCAAACAATTCAAGGTTGCAATAAAAACCAGAAACAAGTGTATGAGCTTGCAAAGTGTTCATGAAATAAAATAGAAATGTTTGAGTTCCCCAAGGCAGATCCCCAAACTCTCATATTTAATGTCTATTGTTAGATCAGTATGTTAGTTTAGAAGCATCTAGGGAGAGGTGAGCTGGATGGAACAACAGCATGTCTTGTGAACACATATAAAATGGTATGAATATTAAGAACCCATAGAATATACAGGATGTGCTCTACAAAGTTTATATATATGGGCAGAATAATCAAGGTTTATTTCACTTTAATTTTTATATGTTTTGCATGGATATTATTTTCTTTTCCTCTTAAATGCATTGAAGTGCTCTGGATATTAGAAACACTCCTTGAAAATACACAGGTTTATTCTTCTGTCAGTTTATTGTCAGTATATTGCATGATGAGTTGTTCTTTACTAACCTTTTGTCCTGGTTTTGAAAGGACAGGTATCTGCCAGCAAAAGCTGGAAGTTCCCTTTGAATAGAGAATGTAAACCCCTCTCTCAAATTATTATAATTTTGCAATTAGGGGCTTTCAGGCAAAGTTTTGGGAATAGGAATAACAGTCCTTTAATAGGAATATTAAAAATACAAATGTAGTAGTACAGAAAATAAAATAACATGCAAATAAAACAAACAAACAAAAANGTAGAAAGTCCAGTGGTGAGGAGATGGGTCCAGACTTCCTCTGGGAATCCAGTGGAAAACAGGAATGTCCTGCTGTTCTCATGTCTCCCCTTTTTATCTAGGTAGGGATGCTTGGGTCCCCCCCCCAGCTGGGCGGAGCATCTCCCAATGGGATGATGCAATGTGTCAGGTCATTGGTGAGCCTTAATGGCCCATTATCAGAAAATATTACCTCCAAAACTCGTGCTTGGCCACCCCTTTGTTTTGGTTAAGTACCCAGCAATTAGTTTCTTAGCAACCTAACGGAAAAAATTCAACTAACACAAAGGAAACAATATCCAACCTCCAACACCTTAATAGCACCTTTTGTCCACTTCATGTACATTTCATAGAATCAAGAATCATGGAATATGCTGAGTTGGAAGGGAAATTCAAGTCTAAATCCAAGCCCTGCACAGGACACCCCAAAAGTCACACCATGTGCCTGAGTCATGTCCAAATGCTTCTTGAGCTCTGTCAGGCTTGGTGCTGTGAACGCTTCTTTGGGGAGCCTGTTCAGTTCCCAACCATCCTCTGGGTACAAAACATTTCCCTGATATTCAACCTAAATCTCCCCTGACTCATCTTCATGCCCTTTCCTTGGGTCCTGTCACTGCTGACCACAGGGAAGAGATTGGGGTTTGCCCCTCCTCTTCCCCTCATGAGGAACTGCAGTGAGGTTTCCTGAGTCTCTTTTTCTCCAGGTTGAACAGACCAGCTAACTTCAGCATCTCCTCACACAGATTCCTTCACCATCCTTGTGGCACTCCTTTAGCTTAGTATTTTTTGTATGTTGTGGCCCCCAAAACTACTGCACACAATTTTTGAGGTGAGGCAGCCCCAGTACAGAGCAGAGTGGGACAATCCCGTCCCTTGACTGGCTGATGATGTCCTGCCTGATGCATCCCAGGTACCATTCTCCGTTTTTTTCTCATGAAGCATTTTTAGGACTTTTTGTCACTGACATTTCTGCCACCCTCCCCAATATATTTAGGTAAATATTTTTCCTTTGTGTGCTTTTATGCCTTTCTATTAAAAATATTTATATTATTGAGTAAATCTCACACTTAAAGTTAATTAAGAAACTGTCAACAGAGGCAGAAAATTGTCACCAGACAAGGGTCCTCTGCAGTTAGAGTGCCATAGCTAATGATAAGGCATTTATTTAAAATAAATGTAAAAGCAAAACAGACACCTTCTGAATGTGAGGCATGTATCCTGCAGCAGTGCTCCCTTCAGTAACCCCTATATTTCCTGCATGAGGGGATTAATTATACTGATACCCCCCTGCCTTTGCTGGTACATCACTGCAATGTGTTCAAAAGAGCTGCATTGCACATGCAGCTCATGAATGAATCCCTGCATTTTAGTCACCCCCTCACTCCCTGCGTCCAAATGCGAGCTCTGTCCATCTGGTGTAAGGAATAGAACATCTTTCCTATCTGGATGACAGCTGTGGATACGTCCCTCTGTCTTTCCCATTTAGTCTGCAAATTTCCTTTGAATTTTGGGATCCACTCCAATTTTACAGCACCTTAGATGTTACAATGATGGCTGATCAGTGACAGCTGCTATAGGAAGCCCTTATACAGATGGATCATTTTTCTCCATTCACTCCAGTTTCTTGGGTTTTCTTGCTTTTATTGAACCTTCATTTTCAAACAGTGTGTGCCATATTTTCCTTTTCCCAGGGATATATGAGCTTCCATGTGGGATCAGATTAGAGATCCTACTAATGTAATACCCTGCCTAAAACAGGTTCTTCAAAAGAAAGCGAAACTCCCATTTGGCAGACGTGTAATTAAATATGCCTTTGCGGGCAAATTTTCTGCAACTACTAACAGCTCTATTGAATTTTAGATAAAGAGAATATAAATTTTATATAAAGAACACATAAATTTTATATAAAGAGGATACAAATTTGTGGGCCAATGCTGTACATTCTTTATATTTTGCAATGAAGTAGCAATAAAAATACTAATTCAGAGAAACGTGTAGTGTTTCTTTTCAAAATTGTTTTGTTTTCTGCCTTTGCAAGTCAATATATTAAGTTTCGCCATATTAGTTGTATTTTTCAGTTCCTCTTTAACTTCTGAAAATTAGAAATCATCCTTCCTTGTCATTTTTACTTTAAGGGAACTAGGCTGATGGAACAGCTTCAATACGTGTAGATGCTTTAGCTTCTGCCAACATCACTTTGCTATGAGCAGAGTTTCAGAAAAAGAATCCATCTTCTTGTTAGGAAATATAAATGGTGCCAAGCACGTGCTACATACACCTCCTTCTGCTGTCTGCTTACCATCAGATAAGATAAAAGATTGAAAAGAGCCCAGCTGAGAACTACTGTGCACAAAAAATTGATTTAATCAGAAAACCTGCCAAGAAACCAGGAGTCACCCCTGTTGCCTCTACCTGTCTGCAAATGATGTTTCTTCTTCTGCTTTCATTCTCTTTAGTCTTCCCCATAGTCATATTCCATGGACTGCATTTTGAACCCAGATTTAACTCTTTATTGCCAGAAGATCACTTCTCTCCTAACTTCCTTTTGTGCTGGCCTCCTTCCTTCCCCCAGGTATGTTCTCATCTGGTGTGCAGTGTAATTGCAGTCTTACTTCAGACAGTTTTTACTCTTGCTTTTTGCTTGCTGAATTCCATCCACACTCCCCTGTTCCCTGCGAACACAGTGCTGAAGCACTACCCTGTTATTCTCTCCATTTCATGCTCTTCCCTCTTCACACTCAGTACTGCAGCTGTTAGCATTATGTGATACAAATAAAATAACTGATTAACTGATTAGCTCTTCTCTCTCTTTGTGAAGCAGTTATATAAACTGATTCTCTTTGTTGTCAATTTATACATAAGCCTTTGCTGAGTAGTTGAGATACATATTTTCTAGTCTGTGGGTACTTCACAAACTGCTTACTTTGATTATTAGCTTTTCAGTCTGTGATTAGTCATCTAAATCACAGGGTATCAGTATTGCCAACTTTAAACATTACAGAATCATGAGTCAGCCTCAAAAAATCATAGGATTGTTTAAAAATTATGGGGTTTTTTCCTATTAAAATACTTTTGCTGTTTGGATTATACTTGGCTTTTAAGACTTTAAATTTCATTTGCTTTAAATTTCTTTGTAAGTTTAGATAAGAACACTTTTTATTAAAGGAATTTTATTTTGCAGTCTCCTGATTTAATGATCTGGATCCTCAAAAAGAAATTAGGGAAAATAAAATTTTAAAAAAAAAGAGTTGACAGTGCTATACCATACTTTCTGTTATCTTACTGAATGACTGAAATTTTTTACATGGACAATGAGGAATACCAAACAAAGATGACTAGAGATATCAATTTTCCAAATTTATTTAAATTCAAACATTTTAACACCTCCACACTCAGAAGTGTTAGGCTCCAGTTTTATTAACTATGTCCCTGAAGCCTTTGGAAGAAAAAAAAAAGGTGCATATAGGAGGCTAACTAACTCATATCAGCAATAACCCAAGCAACAGAAAAATCTGTGCTACTCTTACAAAAAAACATGAACTTTTTGGATGAATGCAGGTATTTATGTGCAAATATAATCCTTGTAGTGACAAGCTGACATTCTTGAACTGTTAAATCACTCGAGCATCTTTGTGCTTTAATGTAGTCAAAGAATTCACCTAGATCAGGGAGGACCAAGCCATGATCTGCTTACTAGGGCAGCTCACACCATCCTCTCCCCATGGGCTTCTTCCAATGGTGGTTTGGGATTCAACTGTGCACCAGATATCTGCCTTGTTCCCAGCCATGTCTCTCACACCTATGGTCCTTATGGAAAAAATTACTTTTGTTGCCACTGGAACTGGCTGTCTTACTCGTCCCCCCCCTTGGTTTGAAGGCACCAGACAGAGGGGTTTTTGGGTGTCTTGGTTTGAGGGAGCAGACAGACAGTGTCTAGATATCAAGTTTGGAAAGCACCAGACAGAAGTCCACTGGATAAGTAGCCAATTTTTTGTCTTGCTTGTTGTGCTCCTCTCCACTTCTCCAAGCTCCTAATCGCTTGCATCCCACTTGGGTATTAGTGGAGAAGCACAAAAGGGCAAAGTCTGCAAACCCTTTAAATATGACTGTGAGGCAGCTGTCAGTTCTAAACTCTGTTACTTTTTGCTGTTGCTTATTACAAATCATAAGTGTCTCTTGTCTAGGAGGAAGTGTCTATACAAAGCCACCATTCCAGCAAGTAATCTAAGTAAAATTAATAAGTTGAATGAAATCATGGTAATTGTCATGTCTGATGTAGCTTACATTTCTTATATGCAATACCAGGTGCAGCTTGGTTAAAGGCACAAAATGAAAGATGAATAGTTTAAATCCAAAGGAAGACTTTATCTTCCTCATTGCTGGCTATGCTGCCCTAAGTCCTATATCCACACAGATATCTTTCTTATCAAATTCCCCTAATCCCAAGCTTTGCTTTCAAAACTAGTTTACTCTTATTATCAATGCAGGTTTCTTTGGAAGATAGACCTCTGGAGAATTTTAGAGAATGATTAATACTACCTTTGAAACACCTAAGTGCTGTATTTCCTTTAATCTACCTTGGAAACAAACTGAATCTAGGTTTTGAGTCAGACCTCTTGCTTCATCCCCTATCGCTTCTCCCTCACCTCTTCCCTGCCCCTTGCCCAATCTTTTTCTTTAGAAACAGGAATTATGAGCAGTTCCTCATGTATTTTGATGGTATTGCAGCATAGCAGACCCATTCAGAAAGAAACTCAAAGCAGTCTATCCTAATAATGGACCAACCCTCACTCTACCTATATGTAGAAGTATTGTAGTAAAGGCATATAAGGCAATATAAGTCATAGATATAAGAAAACATGACAGTGATATTTTTGAAAACAATTTGGCATACCTGTGTCACAGATAATGAAAATGACAGCCTTTTTTTTTTCTCTCCAAAACTGAAATTTCTGAAGATTTGTTCCTATCCTGAATGGTAGCCAGTGGAGTATTAATCAGCTTCTTAGTATTCTCTCTCCTGATCTCCAGCAGATCTTTTCTCTCCCTGCCATTTACTTTGCTTTAGCAGAGACATTGATAATCCCTGTAGGTAATTCTAGCTAGATCTCACCTCCTAAGACCTTCTGTTTAACACCGAGTACTGCAAGGCTCAACAGCAACAACCTCTTGGAAGAGCTGTACATCCCACTATTTCTGCCATTTATGTTAGAGCAAATTGTGATTATCTCTGTGTCCATCACCACAACTACAGGCAGCTGGACATTACCACCACAAGTTAATTACTCATTAAGGTTGCAGCAGTCATAAACAAGATACTCTGAAGCTTGAGCAACTTTAAAACTACATTGTACAAAAGCTGCTGATTCAAGCATTACAGGCAGGGAGACACCTCCATCTGTCTCAGCTCTTGATGGTGGTTTTCAGAGGGCAGCAGATGCTATCCCTGTAGCATATTTTCTCTCTTTACTTGTGAGACATCAGACTAAGGAAAGACAAAACCCAGTATCAGAACTTGGGGCTTTTCTTATATAGCAAAGCCAGCAATCTTTTGGGACTTTGATCTCCTGATAGGGTCCAGAATTGGCTATTGCTTCCCTGCCCTGTCCACCCACACCTGATCTATCCTCAGATCTTGCTTTGTTGCTCGATCTGTTCATCCTCCTGCAACCACTGTCTGTTTTAAAGTTCTCTATGGGCACACCCCTCTTGCATTTTCACACAGCTCTGAGTCACTCTTGCTTCCTCTGGCAGAGTGCAATGCCTCCTGGCACCCCTGGCCCGGTTGTTGCTTGCTGTGAAAGTTGGGGATTGCCCATTGCACCAGGAGAAGTGGCAGACTGGCTGCTGCTGTTCTCCTCCAAAGTATGGTCAGGGTGGTGGCACCTGAGCTAGCTTGGAGTGAGGTTCAGAAAATTCCACTATGAACACTCCCCCAGTGGCTTCTCTCCCTCTGTCTTGCATATCTGCTTTGTTTTTTACTTTGCACCATAGTTTATTCCCTTTTCTTGCCCAGACCAGGTATCTCCTCCAGGCTCCTTGATGGCATTTGCAAATGCTGTTATACATAGCCTTCTATCCACCCCATTTATTTCCTCTTAGTGTTTTATCTCAGCAGCCTTTCCACATGACTTCTATGAGTAACTTACCCTGTTGACTTCATGCAGAAGCCACTATCAAAAAGAAGTAACCAAAGTACTTATTTCCAGCCAATATGCAGGAATAGAAGGGATAAAGATGCTACTACACTTTTAAAAGCATATGGTCAATGTGTTCAAAGTATCAGTGTTGAAAGTATCCCTGTCGAAAGTGTCAGTATGGATTCATAAAATTTCCCTTTGAAATTGGTGCAAAGTGTGTCAGTAGGGACTGCAAGGGGTGCTAAAAGTAAATATAGCCAAGAGACCTTCTTTGGGCACATCTGAACTGGGGAATTTTGGAGCATTTCCCAGTCCCTTCAAGTGAGTACTTAGGCCAGACCATCAGTGTTGGACAGAAATACAAACACACCAGTAGCAAGCGAGCCTTCATGTGTTCCTCTATGCTCTCCCATCTGGAGCATGGGATTGGAATGTCTGTAATAGTTTCAGTGAATTTTTGAGAGAAAAGAAGAAAGAAAAAAAAGCAGAGTGCTCTCTGCTCAGTTCTCCCTGGATAGCGCACATTAATAGTGCAGCTGCCAGCAGTGCTTTGGATCAGAATGGATCTGAACCACAAAGAATTGTTAAAGATGCTTCAAAGAATTGTTCGTCATTTCCTCTTGCAAAAAACTATCTGATTAATTTTAAAAAAATAATTAAAAGTGACTCTGGTAGGTCACTTCTAGCACAGAATGTTCCATAATTCTATGCTGGCTGATGCCAGTTTACACAGAATTTTTTTAAGAAATAGTCACCAGGTATATTAGATTTTTTAAAGTATGTTGCCTTGGGAAGGCTAACCTGGAACAGAGACTAGACAGCTAAGAAAATAAAGTAGGTATTTATTAAATATTTATTTATTACCTTGGGCAGTACAAGAGCCTGGCCAGGGCTACACCCAAGATGGACTTAAAACAATCACAAAATGGATGACTGGTCATGAGGTCTTACACTTTTATAAGTTTTGTTCCATTTGCATATTAGGGTTTAATTGTCCAATTACAGCTTCAGATTATGAAGTCTCATCCTTCTTGTTTTCTCTCTTCAGTCCAGTGTTGTTTATGCTTTTGAACCTGAAAACTTGTAACCGTTGTCCTTGGCCTTCAGCAGGAAAAGGATTTGTTTTGTCTACCTACTCTGTGAAGAGAGCTTACTAACGCTTAATATGAGGCTCAGAACTACACACCTAGGCAGCACAGAATCTGGAAAACATGAAAGCTAAAACTTAAGGCATCAAGTACATTGTAAGGTTCCAGAAAACAAAGCAGCCTCGGAAAAAAACAGAGGCAAAGCAATACATGATTAGACTAAGAATAGTGCTTTTGTTATATATGTAATGGCTTGTTTCAAAGCATGAGGGAGTCCTGTAAATCCCAGGACATGTGGAAAATAGCACATTAGTGCAAGGCCATAATGATAATCTATAATGACAGAATGAGAGAGCAAGTATATTTATTTTAGCATGATTATACTTAGTGAAAAATAACACTTCTTGAGGCCAAAGTACAAGGAACAGAATGTTATTCCATTGCCAGAATTTCATAAGATATTGTGAATTTATCTGCAAATGAGTCTATATGCTACAGCATCTAACATTAAATTCAAGAACAAGCTGCCTAAAGAAGAATGATCTTTGTGTGTGGTACAAGAACAAGACCAGCTTTGAAGCAGCTGACTTAGGAAAGATGTTAGGTAAGTGCAGCCAGGGAAATGCAGTTAAGACTCTTAGGTCCAGACCCAAAAGGATCTGAAGCCAGGTGACTGTCTCTGGGAGCTGAAGTCACAGGGTATATCTAAGCCCCAGCTTAGTTCAAAGTTGATTTTGTCCCTGGCAGCTGAAGAAGTCTAGTATTCAGCCCTTGGAGGGATAAACATGAGTCATAATAAATCTTGTAACTTTTATGGATCATTTTAGAGAAGAATAATTCTGCACTGTGTTTCTTTTGAAATTCAGCTACTCTCCAGGAGAAGATAAGGAGATTTTGCTGTCTCTTCAGGGCTCTCCTCTGGGAGCAAAGGCATGTAGTTCTGATCCCTGATCCCTGCTTCCAGCATGCCTTGATTATTTTCATTTAGATGGTCACCAACCAAAATCTGGAAGCCATTCAGGGAAATTTCTCTACTGCAAAAGTTCTCTCTAAGTTAAAAAGCAGGGAACTGCTTTAACAAGTCATGCCTAGTCCTTATCCCGTCCAGTGTTTCTTGGTTGTCTCACCTATTGGGTATATTGGTCCTCTCCATGTAACAGTTTGCTCACCATCTCTGAGCTGGGAGCTAAATGACAGAAATGCTACCACAAATAGCTGACTTCACATACATAAAAGCATTCAGTGGCACAACAGTTTTATAAGATCATCCAGATTTCATAAACTGCTTATGAATTCCTTTGGCAGTCTCACATCCTCTGTCAGACATAACGTCTGAACTCCATTTATGCTTACAAAACATAAGAGAAATTTTTACATGAAAGAATCATTCATGCAGAGTAGTTTCACTGTCCTAAGGGACTGAAAAAATTCAGGTATGTTTTAAAGAGAAATTACAGCCTTAGTACTGGGCAAAGGTAATTCACTGGAAACTTGATTTTTACTTTGAAATTTTTGAAAAAACATTGTTATTGGTTATATCAGTAGTTTGAGAAATGACACTTGTACCCATCAGAGTGTAGCTGACTCTGTGAGGACTCCGATGTGGGTTTGTCCTAGGAGTGTTTGATGCCATCAGATCTGGTTGCTCATGGCACTGAGTAAAGCATTTCAGCTGAAAATTCTCCTAACTCTAGTCTCCAATTCTCACAAAGTAACCATTTACCCTTCCTGTTACATTTTGATGTTATAAGTTTAAGCTCTCTTAATTTTCTCTTAAAAGAAGAGGTTCTACTATGAATCAGCTCAGATAGACAAGAGGGTCTCTGCCCTGGTCTGCTTCTGCCTGCCTGCTGTCCTTAGCCTCCCACTGGGAATACTGACCCCTCGCTTCTGGCCCTGTCCTCCCTAAAGGGCTTGGTTTAACTTTTAAACATCTAAGAAAACTGTTTACTGTTGAAATCGGGAGTTGGTTAACTCAGGGTGAGCTCTGAAGAGAGCACTGATTGATCTCCTCCCTCTGCTGGCACAAGATGAGGGTGTTCTGCTCTGCCTCATCCCCCTCGTCCCAGTGTGCACTTCTGCTCTCTCTCTGAAGCCAGCATCTAGCTCAATACGCCTGCAGAAATTAACTTTTTAAAAATTCATTTATTTCTGTATTTGTTTTCTGCCAGCTCAGTGAACTGAATGGGCTTGGCATCAGGCAAGATAAGCAGCCAAACGGGCATATGAGAAGATGCCTCGGCAGCAGGCAAGAATGGACAGCCTCTTCTGCTGGCAGCAGCATGACATCATCTCATGGCTTTTAGTCACCTCCCAGCTCTCTGTGCTGCAAATAGGGCCTGCTTGGCAGCAGCTGCTGCGTGCTCTGATAGCTGAGATACCTCCCAGGCAGGTGTGACTTCTGCAACAAGGACACTCCGGGTGATGAGGAGCAGGAACCACAGCAGCCCACCCAAGGCAGGCCATCCCCAAGGCTGCATGTGGGCCTCTCTTTGCTTCTTTCATCCTGTACATCCAGTTCACAGGGATGAACATGTTTTTAGTGGGCTTTCTAAAAACAGCGTTTGCAATAAGCCACAAGTTACCACGAAACATTCCAGATGCTATTTTGGATGTATTGAGGTGCAGAAGGATAATTCTGGAGAAGGAGGATGAGCAGGTGAAAACAGTGAAGTTGCAGTGAAATTGATAGACTTAATTACAGTATTTGCTTCTGTGAAAGCTATAATGTTGTCTAATCAGTTAAAAAATGTGGGAAGATGAAGGAGTTACTCTTTTGTGTACTTACACTAATACTTTTAGGGTTTATTGAATAAAATATCTAGAATACTGTGTTGAATATAAAGGTGTATATAGAAATATATAAGCTAATTATATGTTTGGAAGATACACATGAAATATCAGAAAGCATGAAAAATTCTGGTGTTTTAGGTTGTGTGTTTGCATTTTATGTGTTCCTCTGGTTTACCTAATCACCTCCCGTTGGAAAAAACCCACTCCTACTCTGTTGTAGTATCCCTCCCCATAGTAAATCCAAAATGTCCTGTGTAAACTCAAAGAACAAATGGTTATTATTACTAGATTTTACTGTAACAAATATCAACAGTAAAGTATTTATACTGTGGAAGACTACTTCTTTACTTTGATTAATTGATTAATGAATTTGAATTACTTTAATTAATTTAGGTTAATTTTTGTGCTCTAGTTGTTTTTGGTAAAGATGCTTTGCATGACTTGATAGAGCCAAGTTTGACCATTGAATTATTTGACCTTTATAGCTTTTTTTTTTTTTTTTTTTTTTTTTTTTTTTTTTTTTTTTTTTTTTTTTTTTTTTTTTTTTTGTGCTTGTGGTGCGGGGCAAAGCAGCAGGGGACAAAACATTTTTTCTCAGATCCCAAGAATGGTGCTACAGGTTTTATTTTCTGTTCTGCATTTCCTGTGCTGTTGTAACTCTTCTGAGTAGGGCCACATTACCATTGTATTTGCATTAGTCATATTATTCAATGTAATTAGCATTAGTCTAGAAATGATAAACAAGTTAATTACAACTTCTTGGCCCTCGTTTTTTACTTCAGTAAAAAACTTGGGAGTAAAAACTATAAACATATGTATGGGAACATACACTGTATCTTCCTGTTTTCCTTTATACCCTTGGCAAAGCCTATACTCATTCCAAACCCACCTGTTCCAGTGTAGCTGAGTCAGCAGAAAAAGTCTTGCAGTTGGTGCAGTTCCAGAGTTGTGGAGCATCCTCAAGGGACTGCTTCTGCCTTAGTGACTTTTCCTCATTCTTTTCTCAAAGCAGTGCCTGAAGGATGAATTTTGCCCCAAAGCACTAAAACATAAAGATATTGACCAAGCCAACCAGTAGACAGTGAGCTGTAATCTAGTGTCCAGTCTGGTATTTCTCTTTCACAGCAAAAGGCTCCAAAAATGTCACAGGGTAATAAACCATGCTTAGGGCTACAGCAGGACAGGCTGGGATGTACAGTGTGATGCAGGGAATGCCACTTGTATAAACTGCACAGGAGCTGATGACTTCATCATAGCTATCAATGCATATCCAGTGGTGGCAAATGGGGACATTGTTTACCCTTTGTATTATGTACTTTTGTGTTAAAATTTTCAGCTGAAATACTCATTGGTTTTGAGGTTATGACCCAAAAGTATATGTAGCAAATATTGTTAGAATCACTAATTTAATTCTTTATAATTTAATAATAGATTTAGTAGTGATTGTATCTATGCTGCAACCCAACAAAATAATAAAGTATATATTTTGCAGCTCAATATGTGATTAGATGTGGACATACTGCTGAATCAGGGCTTGGCTTGTGAATGGATATTAATCACAACAAAAAACTGAACTATAATAAGCATCTATGTGGCAAGTCAAAGACCAAACACACATGAACCCTGGAGTATTTATTTTGTTATTTTGAAGTCAATTAATGCTATTTGTTCTGTTTCCTCGTTATACATAAATTTTTGTATTTTTGTGACTCTTACACTGTTCTGACCTTATTCTGCTGATACCTCAAAGACTTATTATGTTTTTTCACCCCTGATGCTTGTAGTTAAATCTGTAATCACATTCAGACTTTCAGTTTTCCATGTTTTAAAATCCAATTTCCAGCAAAGAATGCCAAGTGTCTGTTTCCCTTCTCCAATTGCTCGAATTCATAGTTACAAAGAATGACAAGCACGCAGTACATGACAGTGAGGAAGCCAGCACTGAAGAGTGGACCAGCATTCATGCTATTTTCTTTGTGGTCAAAAGTGGAGCATGTCATATCCATGCATTTGAAGAGGCTTCAGCATGAATTAATTATTTGTTTAAATAAGTGAATACAAAGAAGATATTCAAACATATTTTCATCAGTAACACAGTGGAAATATTGCCTTCTATGATCATGTACATAATTTTGCTATTCTTCCTGGTCTCGTTATTTTAAATATGAAAAAATATGGACAGCAAATAGCAGATCACCTTTGAAAGGTAGAAAGCATTTACTTATCTGCCACAAAGATCACAATGGAATTTAAAGGAGCCTTAAATTGATCCTTTCCTGAAGATGGGTCAAAGGAAAATACCCACAGGTACTGAAATAGTAGTTTATTTTATTTAACAGCTTTCCCCCTCATTTGCATTGATATGAATTTCCACACTATGTCACAAAAAAATAATATTTCTGTTCTAGTTCACAGATCACAATATCTTCTCTTGCTGTTTGAATGAGAGTCACAAAATGAATTGCCACTTTCTCCAAGCACTCCAAACAGCAAATTAGCTGCAGTTACCTCATGGCTTTTTGCGTGTTTGAATAACATAATCTAAGGTAGTCTGAAATTCAATAGTAATGAAATGCATTACTTGTACAGAACATTTGTGTAAAAAAAAGGCTACTTATACTTTGGAATCTTGTCTGTGTCAAAATATTTTTGGTAGCTTTTTAAATAGCATTTTGGCTAGAAGAATCAATGCAAATTTGCTCTGAGTGACAGAGGTCTTTAGTCTTTCATCACACCAATGCAAGTGGGACAGACTCAGGAAATTTCATTATTAATTCTAGATTCTGATTTGAAAAAAATAAATTTCTGGTGTTTACCAGTCATGAGGTAACATCAATGCTGATGTGTATGAAGATTGGATGACCCATGAGAATAATTAAAACACTGAAGAAGGAAATAATGTCAGTGGAGATGGCTTGTCTACTGGTCGTGTTCTCATTCTTTAATATTTTCAGCAGCTAGGTTTGTCAAGCAGACTGATTATATAGTTCAGCATTGGGTGACTTAACCTTTTGTTCTTGAAAGGTGACATTTCCTCGAAAGCAACCTGAAATGAAGAATTAAAAACAAACAAGCTGAACACAATCTATTTTCAACCAGATTGTCAAGAGAGAAAGAAAAAAAAACCCCTCTAAAACTACACTTACTTTAGCTTGTAGTTAAGAAAATGGATACATAAAAGGTCATTCCACATATACGTATGCCAACAAAATAATGTTCATATACCCTTCCACCAGTTCTTGTGCTTATTTCTCTGATGGCAAATGAAAACTCTAGAAGCATCATAAAAAAAAAGCCCTAAAAAATTTGTCCTGGTCAGAGAACTATTTAACTTTGTACAGCTTCACTGCCCCTTGCAAGCTTTACAAAACCTCCAAAATGTAGAGAGCTGAAGAAAACGTTAATTGTTAATCCTTCTTTATAGGAGAGTACTTAGTGTGTTGTCCTGGGCTGTAGTTGGCACAGATCCAAATATTCCTCTGATTAATTTCAGTGCTCTTTCCCACTCCAGTAGTCTAAAACTGGGGGCATTTTTCTATAAAAGTAATTCTGCTTTGTTTAAAATACTTAAATGAGTGTTACCAAAGAGGCAGGAACATCTCTTCTTTTTTTTTCTTTTTTTTTTCTTTTTTCTTTTTTTTCTTTTCTTTTTTTTTTTTTTGCAAGACCTCTGACATTTAGACCTCTAAATTTTAAAGCTTTTCGTAGTCCGAGTAACATTAGTAACATTTTTCTAACTGCAAAATGAAGAAAATCTTCATCAGAGAAGATGAATGTTATCTCACAATAACTGCTCATGGCAGCCATTTAAAAGATAAGATTAATCTCCATTTGTCAGATACTTGACTTGCATCTCAAAATTGTAGATAAGCTGTGCCTCTATTGCCTGTCTCTCAGAGGTGAGACAGCACTGTCGTTTCCAATGCTCAGTTTAAGACTATCCCCAAGAGTGTATCAGGTATTTTATGACTGCCAGTTCCTAACACTCCTGGGGGATTCCCAACTCCCCTGACTCCTCCCACTACACTGGAGGAATATGGAGTGCAGAGAAAGAGATGTATTTGTGTGTGCTTTACCTCTGTCTTTCCACCTCAATAGGCATCAAAAACACCCTTTCTCTGTGTGCATCTTTGGGTCACCTAGTGCTATGTACACACTACACTGATCAAAGATTGGAGAAATGTGTTGAAGCTACATGGTTTTAACAGTGTGATATCATCAGCTCACGGATTAAAACTGCTCTACCACTCTTCCACATTTTTATTCTCAAAAACTGACTGCACAAATGATGATCTCCCTCCTTAAAAATGACCACCAGAAGCATAACTCTTTAACTGCTGTTGAAAAAATTATAACCTGCTTACTGGGACCTATCCTTGTTTTATCCCACCTACAGCAAAATCTCTCCAGATGACTATGGCTTGCAATAAACTATCCTGTTGTTCAATATTGAATGAAACGTGGGTAATATTTCTGTCTTAAAGAGAAAGCTATTATTTCCATAAGAATGACTGCTCATTGGGGAAGGAGGTGTGGGTAGTCGCTTTGTGTTCTGAAATCTATATCCCCCTGTGCTATCAAACATCGCCAAGGGCATGAATGAGGCACAGGCATCCTTCTCTGTTTGTTCTCTTTGCATGAAAGAATTGTATAGCCTAAATCTATGAAATAAGTATTCCTAAAAATAATCCATCATTCTCTGGTTTTCTGCTGTCACTTGCAGTTGTCCATCAGGAGTGAAATGTCCCAGTTCTGCCTATGCATGAATTCTGTAGTGTGCTGCTGCTTCAGTTCATGTGTTGGGCCAAAAGGTCACTAAATGGACTTAAATTACATAGAACAACAAAGCAGGTGTTGGAAAAATCATATCTTGTTATCTTGTTCCCAGTTTTCTGGGCAGCTTTCTCCTGGGAGGGAAAATGGCTAGGTGAAATATCAGACATCTGATTCATCTCGGTGGGTCTCCCATCAATGATAGAGTGTTACTTATGTCTAGAGTCTCAACTTCTCCAAAATGACAAATGTCACTTGTTTGACCTGTAATACCAAAAAAAAAAAAAATTCTTTTTTTTTACAGAAAAAAAAAAAAAAAAAAAAAAAAAAAAAAAAAAAAAAAAAAAAAAAAAAAAGTAAAAAGCCTTGTTTGATGTGTAATACCAATTAAATGTACACTCTGGTCCTTACACAGTGGAGACTTCAGTTTCCCACTTATATAATGATGTCTATTTTTAGATATTAATAAATTTGATATTTGATTTATCAAGTAGTTTCTAAAAGCCAAACTACTAATAAATTATAAACCATTAAGTAACTTCCTGGATAGTTGAAGTAATGGTTCACCACTTGTGGTACAAGTTTGCTTCACAGCAGGAAAGATCTGTGATACCAGCAGCATAAATGCAGGTAAACAGCTAAGATGTTTCCCTTTTTGTTTTTGTTGTGGTAACTTTTATACTTAAAAATCCTCTTTTACCTTGTTCATAATTTTTGAACTGAATATGTTTGTATCTATGTGACTCCTACACAGTAGAATAAAGCAGGCCATTGGGACAGTTATATTGCCAAGACCTAACACGAAACCATAAACTTTAATTTTTAATGACAATTAGTTTCTTTGTAACAAAATGCATGGAAGGACTGTTTCTCTATTTTACATGTTTAATAGATTTGCTTCTGCAATGCAAGTATAGATTGTGCAAGATGTATATGCATCAAAATATTTAAAATCCACATGCTTTACACATAAATCTTAAATACAATTCCAGAGCAGCAAGGAGAAATACCACCTGATATTCCCTGGCATTTGCCTTATATATATAATTATTATCTCAATAATCCGTGCTTTTGATGCACTTTTTTTTTTTTTTTTTTTTTTGACACTGTGCATTTAAAAGATTCTTGCAAGAAACCACAATAAAAACATATTTCACATTACTCTCCCAGACTAAAACCTGAGAGGGCCCAAGCCATGGCTGGCTTTGTTAATGGTGTGTGGGTGAGACAGAAGCAAGGAAACATCCCACATCTCTAACAAAATCTTTGAGGAGTCCAGTGCTGCCCAGTTAGGTACCAGGGGCATGGTGCAGTTTGGTGCCACCAGGTGCAGCCCTTTCCCTGATGGTGGGGCACCACAACTTCTCCAGCTCTGGTTTTTGTGTGCTCACTGGAGACCATTCCTGAGAGAGGAGGAGGTTTTTTCCTCCGTGTAGGTGTGCTGCAGGCTATTGCAGCACAGCTCAGCTCTGCTTGGCAGGGATTCAGCCCTATGGGAAGAGCAGGTAAGCATGTAGGATCCAAAATGTCCCTTAAGGAGGACTATGACTTCTACTCAGGAGAAATAAAAGAAGAGAAAACTGTCAGGGACAGTCGCAGTGGTAACTGCAGTGCACAGCGTGTGTGTGTGCTGACAGTCTGTCAGATGAGTTACAAGTGTGGGGAGGTAGCCAGGACCTATTGGCTAAAGAGCTTAAAATTCCCAAGCCTAAAAGTATTTGCTGTGATTTCTTGTAGCCTTGCTTTTTGCTGACTTTTACCTGCGCCTTCTTGGTGTGTAGCCTCAGGATATCACAGTGACAAGTGAATCCTTTCCCCAGAGGAGGGGTTATTCCTACCACTGTAGTACCATCCTCCCAAAGCAGGAGACTTTGCAGTCCAGGCATTGCAAGTCCTGCCCATACATCCTTTTAATCTTAGTAGACTAGTGCAGGGGGAAGAAAAGGAGCTGTTGTTACTTTGCTTTATATTTTAGAGAGTGAAATTGAAGATGTTTGTTCTGCTCCAATATATGTATAGCAAGCTCTAGAACTTGTATTTTCTCAAAATTCAATCAGATGCTGTAGTGGGTTGACCTTGGCTGGGTGCTAAAGGCCCTCTAAGTTGCTCTATCACTCTCTTTCCCAGTGGGACAGGGGAGAAAATAAGATGGAGAAGAACCATCAGGTAAGATAAGGCAGTTTTATTAACAGAAAGAAAGAAAGAGAGAGAAAGAGAAAGAGAAAGAGAAAGAGAGAGAGAGAAAGAGAAAGAGAAAGAGAAAGAGAAAGAGAAAGAGAAAGAGAAAGAGAAAGAGAAAGAGAAAGAGAAAGAGAAAGAGAAAGAGAAAGAGAAAGAGAAAGAGAAAGAGAAAGAGAAAGAGAAAGAGAAAGAGAAAGAGAAAGAGAAAGAGAAAGAGAAAGAGAAAGAGAAAGAGAAAGAGAAAGAGAAAGAGAAAGAGAAAGAGAAAGAGAAAGAGAAAGAGAAAGAGAAAGAGAAAGAGAAAGAGAAAGAGAAAGAGAAAGAGAAAGAGAAAGAGAAAGAGAAAGAGAAAGAGAAAGAGAAAGAGAAAGAGAAAGAGAAAGAGAAAGAGAAAGAGAAAGAGAAAGAGAAAGAGAAAGAGAAAGAGAAAGAGAAAGAGAAAGAGAAAGAGAAAGAGAAAGAGAAAGAGAAAGAGAAAGAGAAAGAGAAAGAGAAAGAGAAAGAGAAAGAGAAAGAGAAAGAGAAAGAGAAAGAGAAAGAGAAAGAGAAAGAGAAAGAGAAAGAGAAAGAGAAAGAGAAAGAGAAAGAGAAAGAGAAAGAGAAAGAGAAAGAGAAAGAGAAAGAGAAAGAGAAAGAGAAAGAGAAAGAGAAAGAGAAAGAGAAAGAGAAAGAGAAAGAGAAAGAGAAAGAGAAAGAGAAAGAGAAAGAGAAAGAGAAAGAGAAAGAGAAAGAGAAAGAGAAAGAGAAAGAGAAAGAGAAAGAGAAAGAGAAAGAGAAAGAGAAAGAGAAAGAGAAAGAGAAAGAGAAAGAGAAAGAGAAAGAGAAAGAGAAAGAGAAAGAGAAAGAGAAAGAGAAAGAGAAAGAGAAAGAGAAAGAGAAAAGAAGAAAGAGAAAAGAAGAAAGAGAAGAAAGAGAAGAAAGAGAGGAAAGAAAGAAAGAGAAGAAAGAGAAGAAAGAGAAGAAAGAGAAGAAAGAGAGAAAGAAAGAGAGAAAGAAAGAGAGAAAGAAAGAAAGAAAGAAAGAAAGAAAGAAAGAAAGAAAGAAGGAAAGAAGGAAAGAAAAGAGAGTCTTCATGCACAATAGTGAAAAGTCAGTCTCTACTTCCCATCAGCAAGTGATGTTTGGACACTTCCTGGGAAGCAGGGCTTCAGCATGCATAATGGTTCCTCTGGGAAGAAAACTCTGAAGAATCACGAATGCTCCCCCTTCCTCCTCTCTCCCTCAGCTTTTACATCAGAGCTGATGTCATCTGGTATGGAATATCCCTTTGGCTAATTTGAGTCATCTGGCCTGGTTGTGTCCCCTCCCAGGATTTTTCCCACTCCCATCCCTTTGATGGGGGAAGGAATATCAGAGGGACAGTGTTGCTCAGCAGCAGCCAAAACACTGGTGTGTTACCAGCACCTGTCCAGCTACTAATGCAAAACACAGCACTGTGGGGGCTTTGAGCTTTACCTCAGTCAGACCAATACACATATTTAAAGATAAATCATAGCAGCTCAGTTAAGATTTCGTAAGCAAATTCCTGGGCCAAATAACTCTCCATGCCTTACTCTCCCACGAGTTAAACAATTATAGCCCTGGGGAGACTAGTAATTTCTGAGTGAATACCTGTCTTTAGCTGCCTTCAAAAGCTGCTATGATTCTATACAGCCTTTGGGTTTTGCAGGTGGATGTAAATGTACTCAGTATTCAAATTTAAGATTCATTAGTACAAATAGAAATTGCATATGTCAATTAAAACTATATTTGAAGGAGGATAGAGGACCTGATGCATTTTAATCTTATATTTTACTGTGATATTTGACTGTATTGATACATTAAATCTAATTTATTAAAACTGTGAAATAACTTAGATTGGAAGAGACTTCTAGAGATCAAGTCCGAGCCTCTGCTCAGTGCAGGCTACTTTTAAAGTTAGAGCAGGTTTCTCAGGGATTTTTCATCTGAGTTTTGAAAATCTTCAAGGATGAAGATTCCACCAAAAAAAAAACAAAAAAAAAACCCAAAAAAACCAAACAAAAAACAACTCTGGCATGTCTTTAGCCTTCTCTTTCTCAGGATCCCCCTACTTCTTGCCCTGAGAAGGTGATCACCTTCCAAGACAGACAGAGGACTCTCAGTCATCACCCTTGTACCCCTTGGATGTATTCTATCCAGCCTCATGTATTTGCCATATCCAGTTAACTGAAGTGTTCCCCACCTTTATCCTCCTGGATGTGCAGCTCAGGAGTGTCAGGGGTGTAATGCAGGGGTTGGGTGAACCTCTGCAAGTGCTGTAGGACATGCAGGATCTGGGCTCCAGGCAAGCAGCAAACTCCTGAGGTAAGTGGTCTGGCCATCCCTTCTTCAGTACAAGATGAAGCTTGGGTTCTTACCTATGCAGAGTCTCTGTGGAAAGCTGAGACTGTTGGACTATAAGTGATCTGCCACAGTTATTTTTGTGCCCATGATTCACATGATCCTATCACACCAGAGACAGGACACCTTGCATCTAGGCTATTGCCATTAGGTAGGAGATGTCACTGCTGCTCATGGTGGTAAGAGGTAGAAGGAATGCTCATGATTTACTCAGGTACAATCTCAGGAAAGGGATTTTCTTTATTTTGGTTGCTAAATATGTCCAATGACTGTGTATCTGATCAGAATCACAGGATCAAATAGGTTGAAAAAGACCTTTGAGATCATCGGACCCTACCCATGACCTCACACCACCCTGTCAACCAGACCATGGCACTGAGTGCCACATCCAGTCTTTTCTTAAACTCCTCCAGGGATTGTGACTTCACCACCTCCTTGGCTTTCCAATGCCAAATCACCCTTTCTGAGAAGAACTTTTTCCTAATTTCCAACCTAAACTTCCCTTAATGCAGCTTGAGACTGTGTCCTCTTGTCCTGTCCCTGTTTGCCTGGGAGAAGAGGCCCACCCCCACCTGGCGGCAACCTCCTTTCAGGCAGTTGTACCGAGTGATAAGGAGGCTCCCCTAAGCCTCCTCTTCTCCAGGCTAAATAACACCAGCTCCCTCAGCCAATCCTCAGGGCACTTGTGCTCCAGACTTTTCACCAGCCTTGTTGCCCTTCTCTGGACACCCTTCAGCACCTCAACGTGCTTCCTAAAGTGAGGGGCCCAGAACTAGACACAGGACTCAAGGCATGACCTCACCAGTGCCAACTACAGGGGAAGAGTGCTCGGTCCTGCTGGACATACTATTCCTGATATAGACCAGGATGCCATAGGCCCTCTTGGCCTTGTGGGCATGCTGCTGGTTCATGATCAGCCTGCTGTCAATCAGATGATGAGATACGTAGGAATGCTTCACCTGAAAGAAAGTTGAAAATGAAATTGCTTTTGTCTTGAAGTTTGACGTGGTGCTGGAATAGCCCACTAACTCCTGACAGTGTGCCGAGATGCAGTGAGATCTGAGTAGCAGTAGAGCAGGACTTGTTTTTTTATGTCACAGTGGGGACAAGGACAAGGACGAGGGACAGGCCTTTCGTGTGGTTTCCAAGGAGGTTTATTTCCAAGAAGGGTCCAGGGACAAAAGACCCCAAACCCTGGTGTGCAGGAATTTTATACAGAGGAGGATCTAGAGGAGGGTACAAATTTTTTACCAATAGGGAAAAGACAGGGGAGGAGCATGAGGAAGGGTTTACAACACTTAAATAAATGAGGAGGCACAAGGGGAGGGGAATGATTTGGACAAACCAAAGAGGCTTTCAGGAACAGGGGATTTCCAGGGGATTTCCCAAAGCAAGGGGCTGGTACAAGGCAGGATTGACAGCTCAGCAGAAGGAGGGACAGGGAACATTCTGTATCAGAGGNTGAGGGGCCCAGAACTAGACACAGGACTCAAGGCATGACCTCACCAGTGCCAACTACAGGGGAAGAGTGCTCGGTCCTGCTGGACATACTATTCCTGATATAGACCAGGATGCCATAGGCCCTCTTGGCCTTGTGGGCATGCTGCTGGTTCATGATCAGCCTGCTGTCAATCAGATGATGAGATACGTAGGAATGCTTCACCTGAAAGAAAGTTGAAAATGAAATTGCTTTTGTCTTGAAGTTTGACGTGGTGCTGGAATAGCCCACTAACTCCTGACAGTGTGCCGAGATGCAGTGAGATCTGAGTAGCAGTAGAGCAGGACTTGTTTTTTTATGTCACAGTGGGGACAAGGACAAGGACGAGGGACAGGCCTTTCGTGTGGTTTCCAAGGAGGTTTATTTCCAAGAAGGGTCCAGGGACAAAAGACCCCAAACCCTGGTGTGCAGGAATTTTATACAGAGGAGGATCTAGAGGAGGGTACAAATTTTTTACCAATAGGGAAAAGACAGGGGAGGAGCATGAGGAAGGGTTTACAACACTTAAATAAATGAGGAGGCACAAGGGGAGGGGAATGATTTGGACAAACCAAAGAGGCTTTCAGGAACAGGGGATTTCCAGGGGATTTCCCAAAGCAAGGGGCTGGTACAAGGCAGGATTGACAGCTCAGCAGAAGGAGGGACAGGGAACATTCTGTATCAGAGGGCATGGTCTAAGGCAAGATGGACAACTAGGTGGGAGGATACAACTTGGATTGAACCAACAATATTGGGGGAATGGAACAAATGGTTGGGAATAAAAACACACTGCAATGGAAGTTTAACCTCCTATTTATTTACTTTTGTAAAAAGGAATTAAAAAAAAGTCAACTGAAAATCTTGGTCTCTTCCTCCCAGCAATGTTAGTCTGGGAAGGACCACATCATTATCTCTCAGAGTCAGAGCACTTTGAGAGCATCATCATTTCTCAGCTTCAGAAAAGTGACATTTCTTATTTCAGATTTTGAAGGCATAGGTTTTGACAATGGTGTAATGGTGCAAGTATTTGAACAACAATAGTGAAGAGTTCCAAATGGACCTGTATTTACCATGACGTGTTTAGTCTGAGGCATCTTAAATCATTTGTGTACTCTCTTGTAAGTTCTGCCAATTACAGTAATTGGACCCAGAGGCCACAAGTATATGAATCACAAAGTCTTGTTCTGTCAGTCAGGAGTGTAAATTTCTGACCAATGAAAGATTTTTATAAAAGAGTTTTTTATTGCTCTTGCTGATGTATTGTTCTCTAAGTGTCTAAATACTGAAAAGGAAGTTAGAAATAAATAGGGTTTGTGACTGCTGACAGCACTGCCACTAATTTTCCTACTGTTAAGTAAGAATTAAGTATGAAAAGATTGTCTTAAGGTGTTATTTTGAATCACTTTAGAGCTAATTCCAGTCTACACAGGTTTTATTTTTTTTTCCCTCAGGCTTGGCTAGTTACTCTTTTTAGTCTGTATATTACATCCTTATGAAAGCAGTGTGGATTGTACTTTAGATGATATCTTCTAAAAGATTCATGTTTATAAGTACGTGTTAATCATAGGACAATTATAATTAGCTCTTGCTAATGCAGATTCATGCTAACATTACTCTGAAAAGTGTCATAATGGTTATCATGTTTTTCTTTCCTGGGTCATCAAAAAATTATCAAGCCTGTGTTTCAGCTTAACTTGTCATGGTGACCGGATAGAAGGTGTAATGAAGCCAATGGCAGTGCAAGGAGATAAGCTATGTTATCTGGGGTCATTGTAGCATTATACCCTCTCTTCTAGAGTTATTTTCTCTTAGTTTTGATTGAGATATAAAAAGTAGATAGTGCAGTCAATGATTTCCTCATTTCTTAAATGTCTGTCACCTTTGGTTGAAAAGGCTGCTAAGGAAATGTTCCTTCTCTTTTTACTGTCAGTACTTCCTTTAATCATGGAAAGAGTTGTAGAGAAGTTACATTTTTTGAGATGTAATACAATCTGAAGAACATATATTAATATGGATATTGTAACATTTTCAGAATATTTTTTGAAATTCATCTTCTTTAACATGTCCTTTTATTCAGAATGCAAACACAATATACCTATTTAAATGTGATAAGGTGTGTGATGATAAATACATTGATATAATGCCAAAGTGTTTGATATATGGCAAAAATGATTTATTTATTAATTTTCATTGTAACTTCTCCTTTCCACAAAATCATCATGTTTTATTTATGTTCTTGATAACTAATTGGGAATGGTGGCTAAAGCAGAGAATGATTAAAGAAAATACTTCTACAAAAAAACACAGAAAGCAGATAAATCATTAGCAAGTTCTGTTTTGACATTAAATTAGCTTTTGGAAAAAGGAATTAAAAAATCAGTGTATATGTGAAATTGGATATTGGACAATAACAATCCAGTGAAATCTTGAGGAAGCATAATTGGACAAGTCTGGGCTATCTCATCAGAATACAATGAAATGAACTGACAAGACAGGCTTCTCACTTGCACCGCCGTGGGTGGGAAACATTTTGGCACAGGCTGCCTTTGCAGCAGGGTGCGTCTCATCAGGAGCTAAGAGGAAAGGTTGTTTCCTTGGGAGAGCAGAGGAACTGACAGCTCACAGGGAATGATTGAAAGGTCTTGCAAAATCTCTACTACTTCCAGCAGTACCAGACAGACAAAAAAAATAAAAAATCAAGTCTTAATATGTTCTACTTGGGCCAGCTTTGCTGTTGCAAGTGGGGTCTTGCTCTGACAGGGAACACATACGGTTTTGGAATAAGCCTTGGGAAGGCAAGTGCCGCTGGTCCTGATGCTGTCTTCTGCCAGAGCTAGACATTTTAAGGACTAATTTTAGGAGTAACTTGGAACTGTTGCTGATGCTGGTGTAGGTTGTATCAATAACAGCTTAAATTGAGACACAGAAGAAGCACACTAGTAATGAGGTTATCTTTTGAGTTCTTACAGGAATGGAAATGATAACTGGTATTTGTTGATATACTCCATAGATACCCCTTAAAAATCTTAGCCAAATATAATTATGCTTGTGGGAGTGCTATGAGGTTCAGATTTGGCTTTGGTAGGTTGAACCAACTGCGTATTGTTAGAAATCTGAAGGCAAGCATCCTTGATGCAGCACTTCACCACCTGGTTCTATAATCATAGAATTATAGAAAACTTGGGTTAGAAGGGATCTTAAAGAACTTCCAAGCCCCGTGCCATGGGCAGGGACAGCTTCCACTAGAGTAGGTTGGTGGTCAAATCCCATCCAACCTGACCTTACACGCTTTCAGGGAAAGGGCATCCATAACTTCTCTGTTCCAGTGCCTCCTTACCCTCGGAGTAAAGAATTTCTTCCTGCTATCTAATCTAAATGTCTTGACCTTTAGTTTAAAATAATTTCCCCTTATCCTGCATAAGCCCGTCTGCTCTGAAAGAATTATGGTAATGCTGTAATGATAAGCTTTTGATTTATGATGGTTTGTATCAACCCAACAGCTTGTGAACAGGAAACCTTGCCTACTTTCAATACCCTGTCTGAAGTCAGATACCTTTACAGACTTGCCAGATGAGTGGCTGCTGTGAGCAACCAAATCCCAAATGCTTCTTTTCTGCTTAAGAAGCACCAGTGAATAGATTCTAGAGATGTTCCTTCTCCTTCAACAGAGCTAATGGGACAGAGACATCTAAAATCCTCAGGTATAAAGCCCAAAATAGACAGAAACAATAATACAAATGGAAACAAAAATATAATATACCTCTTTAATGACAAGGGACAACAAAAGACATTTAGAAAAGCAGTTTAAGATCTAGTTACAAACATTGTTCCAAAACTTCTCTGTAGTAGCTGACAAAGAAATTTTTCCTAAAACAAAAGCCCTGAGACAAATATAAGGAAAACCAAATACGGAGATAGAATGGATATGATCCTTAGAATATAAAGAGACAAAATTAATTCCCTGAGGCTTGTGTGGATGGTAGGAAGGCAGCAGTGCTTAGCACAGAGCAGTGCAGGTAGCAAGGTCTAGGAGGTACCTCTCGTTTCCAAAGACGTGGCACAACATTTGAAAGACAAAAAGATAGGAACTTACTGGATCACACCCAAATATCTAACCTGAATTGGCTCCACTACCATTCTGCTTCCAAAGAAGTTGCAAGGCACACTTGGTGGCTGACTGTGCCCATGGACCATTTCTTTGCAACCATCAGTGCATGAGTAAATCTCACATTCTGGAATCTCTTTTCTCTGAGATTTTATAAATTGATGTGAATTTTCCCAGTATTTTTTGGACACGTTTTCTTCTTGAATGTGACTTGCAATCAATATTCTTGCAATCAAAGTGCTTTATATGCTAATTGTAATAGTTTTGTGTGGAGGGAGGTTTGGAGCATAGGGGCCTGTCCCAGAGGCAGTCCTTGGAAATGGCTGAACACAAGGGCCACAAACAGGACCTGTGTGGCTGGCATGCCTCAAAAGGGAATGTTCTGACTTTCTTGTTTTTGGGTTCAATGGATTTCTAGATGTAAAGAACAGAAAAATATTGTCTCATCTTGGACCTGAAATTTAAGCTGAACTTCTTTCCTTCTGGCAAGTTTCAATCACAGTAAAAATCCTTGCTAAGTTTTGCCTTAAATTTCTCTTATCGAGCACTCGGACTCTTGAGTTGGGTGTTCTGCAAATTTGGACCTGTGAAACATTCATTTTCAGTTGACTCAATTTTTAGCAGAAAAATATGTAAATGGAGAAGGAAAAATAGTATCTAACTCATTTTTCTATGGCTATTTTCATAGTCCAATTATAAGTGGAGTAGAAAGTAAAACATTTTTATCATTCAGTAACAAAGAGAGGCCTGATCATCTTTGTACAGCAGATCCTTTTAAGTGAGTAGATATCCATTTCACAGAGGCCTTTTTGCACACGAGAATTACTTCGCTTCACATTTCTTCTTCTTTGTAAAGTAGGGATTTTTTTAGTGGGTTTGAAGTTAATACTTTCCAAACTTAAATTTTTTTTTAGGAATAAATTCTAGTTCTTGTTATATCACTCTAAAAAAAAAAAAAAAAAAAAAAAAAAAAAAAAAAAAAAAAAAAAAAAAAAGTTGTGTACTGAAAACTCAAAGGACTTATCTCTCTTATTTTAAAGAAAATGAAGGAAAGTTTCCAATCAAACTTACAAAAAGATAATCTTTATTAAACTTAAACCAGCTCTGTAGCTACCCTGTGCTGCTCTGAGGAGCTGTCTGAATACCTCTATTATGTATAGCTACCGGTTAAAATTCGAACATCAATTATGACAGCTAGATATTTATATATCTTTAAGCACAGCAAGCTGTAATGAAAACAAATCTAAATACATCCAAGTCAATATCCAACACAGCAATTAGTATTTTTCACTGACTTTAAGGATGCTTTCATCTGGGCATCACAAGCAAAGCCAATGTTCCTGCTACATGTGACTATCTAGCTGTATACCACTGACCAAAGCTAATTTGCCTACTGCTAGGGAAGCACCTTGATGTGAAGGACATACCACCTGCTGTATTATTTATTTTGTTTCTGCATCTATGAGTCCATTTTTAATTTAGTATTGTGATGCCTTAACTCCCAGCTGAGAGCTTATAAAACAACTGAAGGTTAAATCACCAGTTAATATCACTGAAACATGTTCCTCTTTTGCCTTCCCTTCAACCCCCCCACCCCCGCCTTCCCTGCATGTAAATCCCTTCAGTTGCTCACATATTTTGATTTCCACAGCAGAAACCAGTCCAAGTCTGCTTTGGGCAAAGATTCTCCCCCAAATTGCTCATGTAGGTAAATTTCAAACAACCAAAAGGAAAAAAAATAATCTAAGGATCTTCTGGATCTTCTGTGAAATTAGAGAAAAATCTCTGAGACTGATAAGGCATTTTAGGCATTTTAAGCAGTAAACTGGGTATCACAGCATGCAAATGAATGAAAGGAAAGCAGCAGGGGAAAGGAGAGGCTTGTAGAGGGAAAGGTGACAGTTTTGCTGAGGAATTCTCCTGTCAGTTTCCCTAGGGAGGAGAGAAACAAAGTGGGGATAAAGTAGGAGGAGAGCAGTGTGAAAAGGCTCTTGGATACCATGGAGATGGGTACAGTGTAAAAATCTGTATACTGTAGATAAGTAAGTGGGAGGTTGCTATCAAACTCCTAGCAGCCAGAAACTGGCTTTGTGCAGGGTAAACATGTTAAAGGGCTGGGGAACAGGAAGCATTGTTTAAGACTTTGCCATGCTCTTTGGCTACTTAGCACTTAAAGAGTGTGAAGGAAAAGGACAAATAAATGTTTTTTTGTGGGTTTTTTTTTTTATTTTATTTTTTTATTTTCATATGTCTGTCCTTTATCCACATCCAGTCTACCAGAAAGGGTAGACTATTTTCTAGAGCTTTTTTTTTTTCCCATTGAAGTTGTCTTCCAACTTCAGACTGCGCTTTTTTTTTTTTTTTTTCTCTACTTTTAATTTCAGTCTTAATTTGATTAATTGGGAGCTCATAATAAATTCATAATGCTTCTTCATCGTTCATGCATGTGGGGAAGAAAATGTGACAGATTCCTGAGGAACTAAATGTTACTTTATGTCTGAGTAAGACAGTATGTTTTTAAAATTCAGTCTTTGTGTTACACTGCTTTGAAAGACTGTCTCAGCTCATTTTAGGATTTCTTTGTTCTCTGCTTCTAATTTTTATGCTTTCAATGCCTGTAAGACTGCTGTTATTTATATCCATGGCCATAAGGAAAATGCTATAGTTTGTACATATGACATTGTACTTCCAAGAATCATTGGATTTTATTAAATTCTAAAATGTAAGAAGCATTGTAGAATGGTGAGTGTGGTTTTCATAAAATTGTTATTTCTGCCATCGATTCTTCCTAAAATACAAGCTGACTGCTTCCTATGAAGCAAGGTAAAACAAGCTGGTTTTTTTTTGTTTTTTTTTTTTTTCACTCTTTATCCACCAGCTTAGCTTTAGAATAATGCCAAAATATTTGAATTACTTTTGTAAAAGCTTACATTTAAATGCTGTGCTTTGTGTAAAATTTAGATGAGTTGGATGGGGAGAATGTTCTCATCCCTGTTGTACCTATTGCTTTTTGTTCAGGGAGGCTTTCTGGCCACAGACTGACTCCCGAAATAATGATGGCAATAAAAGCAATGTTTTGCAATGGCCCTGCCTCTGCATGTGTGCATTCAGGAGGAAGCATGATGCAGCAAGGTTCTTAAGGCTTTAAATAGTTCAGCTGGAGGACACACAGGCTGAGGTGCTCATCCTCCTGGGCGTTCTGAAAGCGAGTATTGGAAAAGTCCGGCAGGGCGGGACGGGGATGTGCGGCGTGGCTGCAGGGGCTGTACATGTCTGGGGCTGAGCAGTCTCATCCCTGGCTATTCATCTTGGCCAAACAGCAATAGCAGTCTTTAGGGAAAATAGAAATATCTCTATTTCCTAAAATATTTCACTTCCTGGTGTTTCAGAACTTAGTGCCAGCTGTGGTGGTGCTTGGGGTCTTAGAGGTTGGAAGTCCAGGATTTCCTGACGGTGGTGGTGCTGGCCTGTTGTCTGTAGAAACTAACTGGGTTTTTTTCTTCTATGTTTCAGACTTTAAAGGGTGCATGTTGATCCTCAAGGATAAATTTGAAGAAGCCTTCTTAGAGCATGATTTTTAATTGGCTTTTTCTCAGAAACAGCAAAAGAAAAGCCATTAAACTTTAAGCTACAATTTTACTGATATCGTTGTCCAGGGTGCAAATTCTAGATTTTAAAGTCAGATTAAAATTAAGTATTGGGTGCTTTAAGTACAGGTTGTTGCTAGTAGAGTACCAAAGCTGGTTGTCTGCACCAAAATTGGTGAATTTAATATGTAAATCTGTGAAGAAGGGTGAGGTCCTGCCTGTGGGAAAGGGCCAATGGTGGTGGTCAGTTTCTGCAGCATTTCTCACTGGCTGCCAGAAACATTGCACCATGGGGGGTGGGTGTGGTGAACCACAAAATGTGGATCTTTGTCCCCATTCCCTTGAGTTTCCTATTTAAGCTTCTGAAGTTTTATGTTGTCCACTGGAACTTGCTGTGTGGTGAGCAAAATGTTGTGCTTTGGAATTTGGTCTTGAATGGTTTACAACAAGCTGGATGCCATAACCCCAGGTCCATCTGTGCAAAATCAGGGATATCAGCATCACTGACTGATAACATACTGTCTTTCTAAGTTGAGCATGTTTGATTATGGTCTTAGGTTCTTTTAATCAACTTTTGATATTGTAATCAACAGGAGAATGTGAAACTACCTTTACAGGCAGGGAGGAATTCTTCTGTGTTTGCAGTTCCTGATGAAAAGAATTCACTTTTACATCATATGATAGTTAATTTGGGTTCAATTTAAGAGCACAAAGCTTGATCAAGATGTAACAAATGCAACATTCTGGCAATCTCTGGCTTTTCTTCATATGATGTTAATATATATATATCCATTAACACCTGTTTCTTTGTTGCCACAGGTTCTGCCTGGCATACTGCAGAAGCATTGCTGTATTTTACCTGACAGAAACACAGGTAAACTTTTTTCTTAATTAGTTAATATTTAATATGATTTAGAGAAACGCAAACAGAAATTGGATTGTATAGAGAAGCCTTGTTTGTTATTTATGGTCAATGAAATTATCTTATAGGGAGTGTTAACTTGGATGTTTTGTTCAAGTTACCTGCTTTCATGTGAAGATTTTATGTACTCTGTTAACATTCTGTAGGTGGCACAGTTGTAGAGGTTGCTCTCAGGTCTTGCTTATAAAGTTATTTGTATGGACTTCTGAAGCATTTCTACATTTTTAATTATAAAGTTACTACTTTGTGAAGAAAAGTGTTTAATACTGGAGTCTGCAGTCTGGTCCTGTTGAATCACAAAAGTGCAAAGCATTAAGTCACACATAGCTCTGACTGCAGGTAAATGCTTGCCCTATGCTTATTTTTCAGAGTAAAGGAGTAGACAGAAGCAGTATCACTAACAATAACTTACTGTTGTGCAGGAAGAAACTTAGAGTAATGTGTTGGTGAAAGAACAAATTAATTGATGGGAATGATATTGGACGAGAAGAAAGTCATGATTTAATTTTACATTCTTTTATTACAGGATTTTTATTAAAATAAGTTTTAAAATCCTTTCAGAAATACTGTAATTTGAGTGAAAGTAACTGCATATACAACTCTGGGTATGATTTGACAGATTAATTTTAGAGAAGCTGGAAGAAAAATACAGCTTTTTTTCTATATCTTCTTAATAGAATATATGTGATTGCTGGCATTTCTTAAATCTGCATGCCCCTTTCCCCCAGTAGATACCATTAAAATAAACCAGTTGGCTTGCTATTACCTGTATTTCAGGCACAGTTTGCACTAAAGGTAATTACAGAGAGAACTTGACAACTGTGTTGAGCCATAGTGGGATTTGTGGTTACCTGCCAATGTTCAAATGAAAGTTAAAATCTGATTTCCATTTTAGACTGTGAGCGTGATAGAAATATTCTAGTAAGATAGTTAATATCACACCCCTTCCAGCAAGAATTTTAAAGTTTATAATTAGCAAGCAAATTCCAGACAGACTTTGGCATTCATAACAGTTTCAAGACTTGAAATTTGGGCTTGGTGTAATGACCTCAGCCCAGTCTGTGTGCTCTTTTGCTCATATCTTATGCCTATTATTTTTTTCCTTTTATTTGTAATATAGGATCTTGATCCAGATTCCATTGACAAACAAACTCTTCTTAACATATTGAAGTGTATCATGTAGCTATCAAAGTCAGAGTTATATGAAGTGATGGCCTGGAGGAAGGTATAATATGCTTTTACAACCAATATCAAGAAAACCATTTATCTAAAATCTCAGTCACCTGCAATAGTGCCTTCATTTGGATGTAAGAAAGAAAGAAGGAGCCTGCTAATGTAAAATTTGGTTTTGAAAATTTTGAACTAAGCTTTTTGAAGAGTAAGTCCATCAGGCTTTAGTATGTAACAGCTGTACAACTCAAGCACACGTTTGAAAATATCTTTAAGTTCTATTGTGTCTGTGTGACTGCTGCAGTACTTTTTTATGCTTACCTACTATATAGTGGGGGGTTGCCAGCAGGTGCAAAGTAAATGAAATCTGTGTTCCAATTTCCTCTGCTTCTCCCATTTACTGTGTTTAAAACACTTGGCAGAGAGAAGGAGAGTTCAGGCAGGACATGGGGGATTTTTCACCTCCTTTCTGGAGAAAAGGCGTTACTGAATTATAGTTTAATTAATTGCATCTGCTTGAGATAAATGAACCTTTGTCTTGCCAGATTTTAGGTCTAAATCAACTAAAACGAAGAAATTCAGTAAATTTGTGTAAATGTGGAATGTGCTATTTGCATTCAAATGTATACATCATAGATAATCTTGTCCAGCTCCAGTCTCAGTAAATGAGCCCAGGAAAATTACCTGGTTGTGAGCTGTAGGTCTGTTTGTGCTCAGCTGTTGACATTTGGAGGAACTGAGCAATGTGCATGCTTGGGTACTGTTCCTAATAAATAGAGAAGGATAAGGAAAAATGGACTAGGTGGAGGGATGGGAGAAGGGAGCAGGGAAGAGCCATATAATGAGACTGACAAAACCATTAGGGACAAACAAGCTGCTACCTGGAGTAGGATGAGTGAAAGGGAGAGAGGCAGCAGCAGTTTCTTCACTAACAGCCATTCAACAGTTCAAATGTTGGCAGCTTGGTGTTTGTGCCCTCATGACCAGACTCTTGCACGCTATCAGCACTGGAGCTGCACCCCAGGGAAAGAAATGAGCCCTTGGGAATGATGGGGCCAGTGCTGCCAGACAATCCTTTTTTTTGGCTGCCCTTCAGACCTAAGTTTGATTCTTGGGGAATATATGCAATTAGCCTGACAAGTAATATGTCCCTGATTGCCTGTACTCCAGAAAACTGCACATTTCATTGTCCCTTCCTGTGCTGTGTAGGAGTTTGAAGTGACCACACTTTGTCAGTATTGGTATTCTGTACTTGTAAACTAGAGAAGAGAGCCATGCATGGAGAGATAGGTACATGGGAAAAGTGATCTCCTTCCAGTGATGGTGGTGTGTTAGTACATCTACTGTGAACTGTTATTCTCAGTGCTTATAACTTAGCTATTAAAAAATATCCTGAAAAGACTTTCAAAAGGGAGCATAAAGAATGTAATTCAGCCATCCCATAGCAATGCAGTTTTGGAAGAAGATACATATTTAATGAGATTAGGTGCTTCAAAGGTTAAAGAATGGTTAATTTTCAAACATATAAAGTGTTTACAAAATCTAATTCTCTAAATAAAACACTGGATAAAGCTAGTAGGTTGCTTGCATTAAGCTTTGCTAGCGCAGTGACGTTTCAATTCTTAGGTGTTAATTTATTTGTGGCTTTCCATTAATGATATTTTCACTACTTAATTACAAGTTCCTATAGCATGTACTGGCACAATGTGTGCTTGTTATTATGTTAGCTGGTATCCAGAAACTGTACTTGTCACTCTCTTACTCAGGAAGCAAAAGATCCCAGACCAGACACCTTTATTCTACACTTCCATCTTATATACTATAACCATACTGTAAGAACTGTACTGATGGCCCTGCTCAGTTTCTTTCCATCTCCTAACCAGACAGCAACAATTGGGATGCATTAGCAGTTATGAAGTTAATTGGAAGAAAAGCAGCTACATGGTCTGTACATGTGTTAGTAACAAGATCATAAGGGGAAACAATGTGAATGTAGTAATGACCAGGTGGGGAGCAGCTTGCTTATTTTCTTGAATTATAACCCTGTCTCTCTCCAGCTCCAGCTGGGAGAAATAACCCACCCCTTTTGACTGACATCCACCACCCTCTGTGTACACATGCAGTCAGTTCATATTCCCTTTATAAATATTTCCCAGCAATGATCCATCTCCCATTACTGGGAAATGTTCAGCCAATTCAGAAGTCTTTTCCATTACTGGTGAATCACTTCTGTAAACCTTAGGCAGATGCTTAGGCTGTTCTTCCTCTCTCGCTTGGTACGGTTCTTGGATATGGTAGTGGACAAGAGAGCTGTTCATGAGTATGAGCAGTGCCCTTGGTTTCTACCCTCAAAATGAAGACAGCCATTAAAGGCAGTATGTTTTGCCATTCCTAAACAAAACAATAAACCGGGGGGTCGGAATGCTGAATTGAAACAGAGAAGTGAATGTACCCTGCTGTGGCTTGCTTTTTATTTAAATCTATGTATTTTTAAAATTTATTTTTATTTCCCATCTTGCTTGAAATAGAACTCTTCAGGCATTACATGTGGGTTGTTTAGCTGTAGCAAATTTCATGCAAATAAAAAGAGGAAATAAATCTGAAAGCTTATGCTTTTGTGTATTCTGTATTTAAGCAGTCTTAGAGAAGAAGAGTGATTTATTTACAGTTTGATTTTTGTTTATCCCAGGACTCCCTGTATCTTGATCTAGCACAATAAATGATCCTCAAGGTGTGCACAAATACAGTTGGTGAAGTAAAACATAATAGAACTCCTTAACAGAAGGCACTCAGTGTGATTTTTACATTGCTGCAGCTGTTGAATGGACATTCTTGCACTGCAGAGATGCTGATAGCTGTGTGCTTTCTCTGTCTCTGTTGTGCTCTTGATACACAATTAATAGTTTTCAATCATGTGAGGAAATTGCATAAACAGCTTCTATACTATTCTTTTCCATTGTAGCTGTGAGTTTGGTATGTGGTGGACTGCAAAACTGGGCTCATTTTCTCCACTGAAGATCCCAAAGGAAGAAATGAATCAATAGTCACTAGCAGCTTCTTAGGCTGATTCATTCTTTGACGCTTTAATCTTGAATTTCCCCTCTCATCCAGAAGGATAACATAGGTACAATAAAGAGCATCTGCAGCTATCTTGCTGACTTGATTCTGATAAATAGCTCTCTTAAACTTTGAGCAACACTCTTAGAAAAAAAAAAAAAAGGAAAAAAGACTGATGCTGTCTCAAGTTTCTTCATAACCCATTTTCAGGTCAGTTCTTGTGTGCTGATATCGAACTTGTGCAAGATGTTAAATCCTTCATTATAATCATCCTCTTTTGTCCACTGCATTGCCTAAAATTGCACTGAAAAAAGTGTGACCAATGTTTTGCTTTCTGCAAAGAATGAGTAATATCTTCTTGAGAGAGTGGTAATTGCTTTATATACAAAAGCAGGAATTTAATAATAACCAATCTCTTCATGGGTAAAGTGCAGCCCAAGACAGGAATGTTTCATCCTTTGCTTGTTTGCTTTTCTTCCTGTTGCTTGAAGAGCAAATATTGAACAGAAGAAAAATCTAAGGTGGTATTAAATAGAATTCCTGCACTAAAATTTACTAAATTGGATAAAGAAGTTAACATAACTTTTTTTTTCTTTAACTACAACTGTGTTAGCTTATTAGATTTTAAAATACAAGTAGTGTGAATTAGTGCTCAAAACCAATATGTTTTATAACTAGCGAATACATTGCTGCCTGCTAGTTAATTTTTTATGTATATGTATACATATATTTATTGAAATGCAATGGATGCTTGTAAGAAGAGCCATCCAGATGACTGGGCTGACAATGCGTGTATATGAACTGTACAGCAGCCAGTTTGATTCCACAGAAGGAGTTACAGCATAGTCTTCAGAAGCCAAAGTCCTACTACAAAAATATCTTTACCAAATTCACTACCATATTATCTTCCATCTGAACATTTTGAAGTATTAAATTAATTGTGATTAAATTTTCCCTTGTGCCATTCTGATATTTTTCCTATCATATCCTCTTTTATCAAAGAGGAAGTCAGATTATCAACTGCTGCCACACAAGAATATCTACTGGGGTGATATATCATCCTCTTTAGAAGTTTGTTGCTGAAACTGAAGTTGTCCTTTTGCTTTCAAGATGTAGCTATAGATTTTAGACAGTTCCTGCAGATTTCACCTGCTGTCTGCTTGCTGAGTTAAACATGAGCGTTCTCATTCAGATGTTCAGCTGCAGGCTGCCTGCTGGTACTTTCCAGCCCAGTTTCCATGGAAATGGGAATTAGAGGGGAGAAAATAAAAGAAGAATAAATATTTTCTTAATCTTCTAGTTAATCCGGAAGTTCTCTTACCTTGGTGTCAAGGTTGTTTTGCTTTAAGTTGGATAGGCATATGGTGCCAGCTTCTGCAAATTCAAAAATAAAGAAAACTAATTATCACAAGTGATAGCTGTTACCATGACTCTGTAGAGGTGTTGGAGATCACCAGAAGAGGATGAAGAAGGTAGAACTGAACTGGACTGTGAAAGAATAAACTGATGAAAGGATGAGTGGCATTACCCAGGGGCATTTTAGACTTAGCACTGCTGGATGTGTATTTCAAATAAGGAACTATACACTTTCCATCTCAAACTAGCCAGAAGACTACTTTGTCTTATTGGATCTGTATGCACCTAGGATTGTTGATCTCAATCCACTAAAATTTGGTCTCCACAAGAGGAAAAATAGGGGCAGTTTGGGCTAGACTTCAAAGGGGCCAGGTCTATTAGCTCAAGACCAATAGGACCTCAGACTTCAGTATCAAGACAGCTATAAAACAAATCAGCCCATATTAGTCCACTTAAAATAATTGGACAGGCTAGAAGACTCTGCATATCTGTGAACATAAAAATGTTTTAAGGCTCCAGCTGGCACAGACCTCTGTCCTATTCTGCTTGTGGTGTAAAAAGAATGATCACAGCACACAGCGCTGATGCTTTAGTCTTTGCATGGTGTTCTAGTTGGTTGCCAGCATAGTACAAAGACCTTTATGGAGTTCCAGGTCCTCTACTACCACTAGCTCATCCAGGGAGATGTTTTTCCACTCTTATTACTGTTAAGAGAACTCACAGTTTTGCTTCACCCAAAATTATGTCATCTTAACCCAAAACACTAAACAAAATACTTCACTGATGTTTAGATGTCACATTAAATGTTTCAAGATTGATAAAATACCCTCCCCTGAAAGGCGGGTGCTGCCTAACCCCTCTGCTCTCAGGACTGGGTGTAAACCCTTAGCTGTAAAATAGCACTTTCCTGACAGTCTCACCCTCCTATGTGTGGGGGAAACAGGGACTGAAGAAAGAATTCTGACTTGGTGAGGCTTAATTGTAGAGAGACATGTGGGCACGCGTGTTCACAGTCTCTTTGCCTAACATTCCAAGAGACCTGGTAGCTAAAAGCATGTAGGAAGGAAATTCTCCCTAGAAAACAGTATCCCTTTCCAGAAAGCTTACTTGACCTTTATATCTGAAATGTTTTGTAAAGCATTCCAATGTGTACAGCTCAGCTGCTGAAGGAACAGAGAAATGTGCATCTTCAGACGCAGAAACTGCAGGCAGCTCTGATAACTGGCTGTGTTAATAATGTGAGTACGTCTTGAAGAATGAAAGCTGTATGTAGAATGAGTGTTTTCTATATGCCACAGTTTGGGATTTTTATTTTTTCGTGCTTTCATCTATTTGTGAAACGGTTGCCCAGGCAGTATGTAAATCCCGTGGACTGAGGGGCTCTGAGTGTGTGAGTGCACTGAACACGGGCACTCTCTTGCGGAGGAACGTGGTTTTGAAGTTCACTGCCAAAAGGTATGTCTTGGCCAACACAGTGCAGTCTGTGGGTAAAGAGTGTGTAATTGAGCAGAGAAATCAAAATACAGACATTTCTACTCATATAGTGGGTAAGGGAAAATGTTAGTGTGTTTTTTTAGAACAACTATAAGTTAATGGCAAGGAGCACAGGGAATTCTCATGGGTCTCAGAGAAATATAGCTGTAATGCTGAAGGACTCTTGAATTAATTGGTTTTATGTGGGTTCAGTAGACCACACTGATATTTTATTACCCTTAGAGAAATTTGACTGTGGGCCAAAAAAACCTATTCCCTCATCTTTTAAAGCTCTCAGGGGTGCCTACACAAAAGTATCTGCATTCCTTACTTCAGTAGTGTCCTGCCTCTCTAGCTATCTTGAGGCACTTCTGAAGCAAGAACAGACCTCTTGGCTGGTGTGCATTAACCGTACATAAGTCAGTTGTGCAAAGTATAGAAGCAATAGACATGTTTTATTTGCTATGATTTTTCAACATTTTAATTATATTTCTTTTTCCTTTAAATTGCAATTTAACTGTGTAAGTAGATTGTTACCTTAAAAAGATATCTGTTCCTGACCTTTGAAGACACCCACCCTGAGAAGAGGAAGCAATTAAAACAGCATTGGAAGGGACCACCAGTCTTTTATTCCAGATTCACATCATTTGTATCACAATTGTCCAATTTGGTGGAAGTTCTTCAGGGTTTTAGAGAGCAAAACATATTTTTGGGGGGGTTTGTTGGAATAATGGAATTTATCATGAAAGTTTTCTTGAAAGAATGTAAGTTAGAAAAAATAAGGACTAGAACTCACATTGCTAACTTCTTAAAAGAGATCTGTTTTATGAAACTCTTGTTTGCTTTATTTTGTCCTTCTTCACTCACCTCCCACTCCTCCCACCCCTTTTTACTAGAAGAGTGGGAAAGTATGGGGAATTGGGTTTTGTAGATGCCCACAGTGTTAGATAACTTTTATTTTCATAAGATGCTTGAACAATCTTTCCCTGCTCTAAGGCATGTTTCTTAATATGGAATAGTCTGCCTCATGTTTTGGACTAGTATTTAATTGCCTAAGGTAGAACAACAATTTAAAAGAGATGTAGCATGCAAACATGTCCATACTAAAACCATCAGAGAACTCTTTCATTTTAGTTGTGCGTTTTCCAGAAAAGGACATCCTCCTTCCACTCTTGTACTGGTGGACACTTTTTCCAGATGTACCTTTTTTCTTTCAGCTGACTTTATTAACCAAGTACAGTTTTTCCTGTCCTTCCTAAATCTTCTTGTATTAGCTGGTTGGGTGGGAGTACTAACACACATATTTTGTTATCAAAACATCTGAGCTGTTCATGCTTTCCATTTTACAGTGATATTCTCTATGTTTAAAATGATTTACTTTGCTAGAATGATTTTATTTGTAGTAATGCTGTATGACGTGGTTCTCCTGGCTTTTGGGATACTATAGGAGCTATAAATAACAGCTGTTAATGTCTACAGTCATGCACAACAGGAAGCAATTTAACCACTTGTCTCCTTTCTGTCACAATGGGAAATATCAAGCATTTCTGCATCAATAATGCATATGATCCCCAAAGCCTTTAGTGGTGCTTATTGTAGAAGTATATTACCAGTGGCAGTGCTGCACCCTCTGCACTTGAGATTAAATGGTAGCAAATGCTTCCATGCATGTGGTTTAGTCATCTCAGTATGACTGTGCATTGGTCAAGACACCAGCTGTACCTCCAGAGAATCTCTCCCAGTCTGCCAGCCAACAGGAGTGACGCTGTTAGGCAGGGAAAAGCAGGGGAAGAGCTTGTGAATAGCAAAAAACCTGACACATTAGCTTGTCCTTCTTGACACAAAGATCATTGGGGCAAGGAAGAAGCAGAGAAAGTGAAGATGTTTCACCATAAAGGAGGCTGATATTTCAGTATATCTATGAAAGGTGTTGTACAAGATTAGATGCATGTTGTCACTTTTAGGTTGTATTAATTTTATTAAAATATATTGCTTTGCTGGACTTAGGTAGTTAAATGCTTAAGTGAGAGAGTTTGAATATGTAGTTGGCCAAAGCTGCTGTCCCAGAATACCACAGGTCTTATCTGGACACAGCTTTAAATCAGGAAAGAAGTGAGGGTAAGAGTATCAGGGAAACTATGAGAAGCATAACTCACAAGTGTGTTCATTTGACAGCAAATCCTGGTGATGAATCATCTGCAGATTTTCAGTGATATATATAGGAAACCTAAACTTACCAAAGAATAGAGAGGGGATGACAAAAAGCCATGGGGGCATTTGCGGTTTTTCTTACCTTATGTAATGGTTTCTTGAATGTCCTTTATAAACCAAGGACTGATCCTCTGTACTGTACCATTAAAACTTGTGAGCCATGAGCCTCCATACTGAACATGGGCAGAACAATGCTGGAGGCTTCAGTTGACAGAAGTTTAATTCATGAACCACCTTCACAAATATATTTGGAAATTGTGACTCACAGAAATCAGCCCACAAGGCATAAGAAATTACATCATGGTTAAGCTGCAGGTGATTATAAATGTAAGTGATAAGATAAGCTTCAGGGAAAGGCATGTATATAGTGAAAATGCTTCAATACTCTTTGCTCCTCTTCTAATTTGGAGGGCAGTTGGAGGAAGCAGTACATAACTGAAAAGCTGAAGAGGAAGGATCAGCATGGCATGGACTATTAATACCACGTGTTACAAGATGTGTCCTTTCTTTCCTTGCCATAGAGACTTGGAAATCATCTACAGCCATGAGCACCTGTCCATTAGGACTAGTGATCAATGCTTCATATACCTAAGTGTAAATCTTTCTCATGTATTGTATTTGCACTAAATATATATAATAATTCCTTACCAAAGATCATTAGAATTTGTTGCCCAGCGCTAAATTTTTCTCTCTCCTGTTTCTATGGAAACTGTAATACTGATAAGACACAGTAAACAAATGCACTGTATTATAAGCCTCCCCTTTAGCAGGACATTCATTTTATTAATATCTGTCCAAATTTGTCTGGTGACAGATATTGTTCATTTAACCATTCAAACAGTAAAATATCTACTTAATTTTCACTGAAGACTTATCTTCTAGCTTTCAGGGCTTTTACTTGCTCTTAAATAATTTTCCTAACACAGTGGTGAGTTGGTATGTGCCAGTGGTTGCTGCTGCTAATATTTGCTTAGCTCAGAGGAGAGTAGTGAGTGCTTCAGAAATAGGAAAATGTAAAAGTATAGAAGTACACCTGTTGCTAGCTAATGCAGAAACTAAAAGCTTCTTTTGCCCTCGATTCTTTTGAACATGCTTATGTGGCATGGTTTTTTAGAGCATAGCTGGAAAGGTACAGCCTGCTGTCTAAGAATTAGACTTAGTTTGGTGTGGAACAACTTACACTTCACAAAGTGGAGTGTCATCTTCCCAAGCCATGCCCAATTGCAGTCTTGAAGTATTTTACCCAGCAAAAAGTTCTCTGTGCATTCTAGAGTGCCAAACACAGCCACACAGTCAGGAGACTGCCTTCCTCCCCACTGCTCTAGCTGGGAGGACTGGCAGGTTGCAGGCAGAAGCAGGCAGTGCATTCCCTGCAGCAATGAGGACCGTGTGTCTTGAAGGTATGTGAGCAACCCAGGGAGCTTGAGTTGAGGTGGCGAACTTCACTGATAATACAATAAAATCCCTGCTTGATTGCTGATCTTGCCTTCTGTTTTAGACCCTTCCTTCTGTTATACCAGTTTCAAGGTGATTAACCATGCTGAAAAGGATAAGGAGGTTTTCAAAGATTAAAACTGAATAAATTGTCCAAATGAGTCAGTAAATGCTATGCCTATGCTATACTTCTTGAGTGGTTTATGGGGAGTGAAAAGTCAAAGCTCAAATAGCCAAGGTTAGGAATGGAGAAGCCTGCTTGGTTTTCATGTGCTGAAGAGATTGGGATTTACTCTGATCTCTTCCCCTGGGCTGCAGGGTGACAAAGACATCTTTGCTTCTGTTTGTAATGTTAAATACACTTAGCAACTTAAAGAACTGCCATAGCATAAGCAAAATATTTCTTCTTTTCTATGAAAAGCTATGATGCTTGTTTCATTGAAGACCTGCTATGTTAAATATCTAACTAAATCAGTTGATAACTTTACTTAACAGCAGTTACTTCTTAAAAGGCTTTAGAGAAACTGATAGGAATGAGTATCCTAATAAGGAAACCTGTTGATCTAGAGTAACATAAATCATCACTCAAAGCCTTGATGTCGTGGTAATGGTAGACAGCAAACCCCCGATTTGTAGGTTTTTCTTTTCAGATTCTTTAGCAGTATTATGAATATTGTTACTGTGACAGTGACTGAGATAATCAAATCTGGATTTTGGATTTTGGATACAATAGTGATGAATGATGTTCCTCAAAGACACAGAATTACTTTGATGTTCAATACGAAGTAGGCTGTTGGATGGTGCTTAAGGTATCTACTTTGTGTGCAAACAAAAGTGTCTTGGTATCATCCAGAAGAAAACATCTTTAGGCAGGGCATCAGGTTTGACAGGGGCCCTAGAGATACTTTTTTCTGCTTCAGTGAGACTGGCTCCAGGGAGAGCCTCCTGTGCTTTTTCATAACTATTAACTCAAGATGCAAATGAAGGCACATCACCCTGCACAGGCAGAGATTTTTTTGAAGGACTAATAGTATTTTATTTTACCTTTTTTTTTTTTTTTTTTTTTTTTTTTTTTTTTTTTTTTTTTTTTTTTTTTTTTTTTTTTTTCCCATGGGGGCAGGCCATAATCCTTCATTATTATTGTCTTTCCATTTCTAGTATTTACTTGAAAAGAGATAGATTGCATCATAATTCAATTTATAAAGGGGGTTTATAGAAAGAAAAACACTTTTTATCAAGACCTGTAGCGAGCATTGGGCATTGGTTTTAAACTGGAAGAGGGTAGTTTTGGGTTGGACATAAGGAAAAATTTGTTTACAATGAAAGTTATGAGGCACTGGGAGAAGGTAAGTGGTGGATGACCCATCACTGGAAGTGCTCAGAGTTAGGTTGGATAGGGCTTTGTACTACTTGATCTAGTGAAAGATGTTTCTGCCCATGGTAGGGGGGTTTGGACTAGATGATTTTTGAAGATCCCTTCCAACCCAAACCATTTGATGAATATTTTTTTTTTTTTCGCATGTACTTGCTATTTGAATTAAAATTCAAGAAGGGTTAAACTCTGAGATAGATTTGATTGCTTGTCTTTTCAATTATTACAAGATTCACCTTCATATTGCAAGGCAGATTTTGACCTTAATGTTGGCATCTTCAAAATGTCAACCTTGTAGGTATGAAGATATTACTCTGTTGGAAACCATTGCAAGTTATAGTTGCTGGGCTGCATTCACTGTTTTCTGCTAGAGCTGGTCTCTGACTTCTTTACACCAGTAATTTATGTGAGAAGGCTGTGGTCATCTTTCTTTTGAAACACCAATGTTTAAGCCTTAGTGGAAGGTATCCTACACCATTTCATCATTTTGATTTTTTTGAGTTGTAATTCAAGAGCATCACAGATCACAGATATATTCACTGATGTTCTGTGTTTTCCTTTTCTTTAGGACCTTTTCATAACTCAGCGTAGCCAACAACTCAAATCTTCTTCATTGTTGGTAGTAATTTTAATTCTTTAAAAAAATTTTGGCAGCTTTATCACTTTGTTAGATATTTTGCTGATTCTCATGCCTAATGTTTTGCATTTCCCTGTCTCTCTAGTTTTTCTGCATTTGTTTATCTTTTAATTTTGTTCTTTATAACTTATCTAAATTTTTTCTGTCTTTTTCTTTTTTTTAATATAAGAAACAGATTGTTATTCACTATACTTCCTCTTGAATAATGTAGTCTTTTGGGCTAGCAGATTCTTTTTGATGTTGTGTAATGCTTGGCTGTAAAATTCAGAACATCTTTAACTGTTACTGGCATCTTTGTTTGGCATTATAGAAGACATATGGCTTCCTACAAAACTGTGTCGTTATTTAACTTGAATTTTGTTGCCTTCCGGTTGGAGCTTTTGACTAAGGTATAAATACTGCACCATAAATATTTCTTTCCCCATTCAAGAAATCTGATATTGACTTAACACTGAACATTCTAGGAGAACCTAGGAGTTTTAGCTTGCAGTAGAATTTTGGCTTTTCATTCCCCTCTTCTTTGTCCTGGTATTGGGCATGTGTGCACAGCACATTAATGTTTGTATTTTGTCTCAATCCATGTGGATAGGATGGTATGGAAGTGCCAAGAGTGAGCTAATTTTTCAGCAGCAATGAAGATACAGGTTCTCTTTTTGTTGTTGGTGTTGCTGTCGTCTATTGATTTGAGGTTCTTTTTTTTTTTAATTTTTTTTTTTTTTTNTTTTTTTTATTTTTTTTTATTTTTATTTTCTGGATAGGTGATAAAGATGGAATTTTCATTCCATTCTTTTAAATTCACTGTCTTTTCTACTTGCACTGTGGCCAGCCAAGGTGAAGGAAGGGCAGTCACAACATAGTGTTGTTGCTCTTTAGACTGAGTTTCTGGACTCCCATGAACAGCATGTCTTCTCTAACACAATTGATTGCTGTTGACAGGGATCTGTTTTTCAGAAACATTTTTCCTTTCCAGGTATTCTGAATTGATTTTCCTCTAAATTCTTAGATGATGATAAGGGTTTTCCATAATTTAGGTTCTCTTATTTCTCATAATTTAGGTTCTCAGTTGAGTAGTGTCTCTGTCTCTTCATAACCATGTTTTACATTGTCACATTTAATATCTTTCTGATGGATGGTAACTTTTAACACAATCTGCCTATACAAACGATTTCTTATGGAATTACCAACTAATTTTGCATGTTTAATTAAATAATTTTACACTGATATTGACTTTTTGGAGAATGTGATAGATGCAACAATTCTGCCTGAAGGCATATTATTTAATCCAGTAGAAAACTGCATTTTCATTCCAATTATATCTATTTCATGTGATGGGCACAGGTTTTTAAAATCATTCAGGTAATTAGAGAAGACCTCTAGGTCTGGAAGGTCGGGATTTAAACTTTGGACATCCTCTTCCCCTTGTCCAATGCAAGCTCTATTCTTGCCTGCCTGGAGGTAATTCCTGATGGTTGTGCAGCCTATGACAAGTTCCACGACTTTCTGAAGCAAAGTAGGTCTGCATTTGATTAGTATTACTATTAGATATTGTGCAAAGTATTTAAAACTGAATACACCATGTTGCAACTTAAACTTAGTATTATTGTTCGGTCCACCATGGACATAGAGAATATTTGATTTTTACCTGCTTGGCAGTAGTATTTTATGTACCTGGGAACTAGTGCCCTTGACTTGAGCCTTCTCTTTTCCAAGAAAAGATGTTAAAAATAGTTTCTTGGCCCTTTAACCATTTTTTAAACCTCTTGTTGAAAAAGTGAATCTGGCTTTCTACTCTTTTTTTCTTGAAGTGTGATGTCACTGCATTGAAATTTCTTCTTACAGAGGTAAGAAAATGTGAACAGTGTTCCTATATAACAAGAATGTTTGTCCTGTAGGTATTTTAAACCCTAAATCAAAACAAACAAACAAACAAACAAATGTTGGCCTCTATTTCTGATATTAGTTGAAAAGCAAATGACATAGGCCAACACAGCAGTCACATTGACAGAATCCTACTTTTTCTATGTGAATTTGAAGCACAAGAAGAAAGTTATAATTTAAAAGCTCAGTTTTAAGGAGTCAATTAATGTATACAGCTGTGAATTTTCTTCCATTTAAATGGGAATTAAGGCATGATAACTTCTTAATTATCAAATATATTCTTGCCCTCCATTCTTTCCTTCCCCCATCCCTCCATCTGTAGTAAAATGAGAACTTTAAAAGATATTCTTATTTCCATATATCTCCTTAACTGTAGTATACAGTTCATTCCAATGATTAATTTAGAGGTGATCTTTGCAGATCAAGAAAAAACATTTAGCCTATTTTCATTAATTTTAGTCTTGAAATTATTAAAAGGATAGCTTCATTGATGTTATAGATATTGACTTTGGGATGCATTTACAATATTTAAAATTCAACAGCTGATCAGTAAATCATACTAAAATATGAATTAACTGGCAACAGTAACCCTTGACCATTTCTGCATTTCATATTGGCATATATTAATGAAACAACTGCCATCCCAGTGATAATCCTTATCTTCAATCCTTAAGTGTTTTTCATTTAATATGCTCACATTCAGATTACACACTGGGAAGTAAATCTGTAGGAGTTAAGTGCCTGTTTTCTTATGCAAAATAAAGTAGTGCCGTTAGACATATTGCTGTGATGATGATTTTCAAAATCAAGTATTTTATTCAAATGAATTAAAGGGCACATATGCATCTAGCAAAGGCTGCATACTTGCCTTCCATCTAGGTATTCTTTTCTCTAAATTTCTTAGTATTAAAACATAATCAAGGTTTTTTTAACTTGTTTGTGCTAGTTAGATTTTTTGAAATTAAGCTGTCTGAGGAAACTAAAACTGAACTCTATCTTCTTGAGGTATTTGGAAGCATTTGCTATTTCTTTTCTTCTTCTTTTACTTTATACACATTTGTTAGCAATTCAAAAGTACCTTTATCTTCTGCCTGGGATGTTCACTAATGGTTCTGGGGAACCTATTAATGCAATATTTTAGAGCTCAGTGAGATTGTCTTTCCTTCAGATCACCTCAAGTTGGCTAAAAAATGCAAAGATTATTTACAAATCTGACTGTGTACATTAAAATTATATGGAACTGGGCTTTCTGTCATGAGAGAGGAAAGCTTCTGTAGATCTGACTCCTTTCTTTAACTGATGCACCTAAAAGTGTCTTTCCTCAAAGACATTAGTGAAAAATATAGTGAAAATTGTCAGAACAAAGTTTAATGGAGGATTTTAGACAACTCAGAAACAAGAAAAAAGAAGAGCAGAGGAGTAAGCCCATTGTGGTTGAGGAAAGTTACAGTACTGATTATAAAAGAAATTGGGGGGTTTCATAAATATTTCTATTCTGTATTCTACTTTTCAGATGTAAGGCCTTGCGTTATGCCAGTCAGTATCTTTTCTGTGACAGTGGTATCTACAAATAACATTAGTATCTCTAGAGTCAGGTAATTTTCATCCAAATGTGTAAAACAGCTGGTTTGGAAAGTTTTCTGGTTCTTTGTTTATACTGTTCAAAGACAAGTGAGAAAACCGCCCTACACACTTCAGGGGGGGTGGAACTAGATGATCTTTAAGGCTCCTTCCAACCCAAACCATTCTATGATTCTATGAAAACTGCCTAAATGTGTCAGTTTTATACCAGTATTCAAAGTTAAAAAATCAGGATTGCTCCAGTAGCAAATTAGATTAATTCTGTATAAAACCTGAATTCTGTCTAATCTTCTTTAGTCAGTAAGGAGTTAAAGGTCTAGACTCTGTAATGGCTTTTCACGTTTTTAAATGACAGTAGGTCTTGCCATCGAATCACAGAATGGCTTGGATTGGAAGGGACCTTAAAGGTCCTGTAGTTCTAACTCCCCTGCCATAGGTAGGGACACCTTCCACTAGACCTAGGTTGTTCCAAGCTCCATCCTACCTGGCCTTGAACACTTCCAGGGATGCAGAAGTTTTCTTCAAGGTTTCTGTTAATTTCAGCCAGAAGCTGCAAACTTCCTTACTCGAAGCAGATGATTTTAAAAACATCACTCCATTATAGCAGAATTATGGGCTAGATATTGGTTGAAAGACAGATCTCAAAAGGTTGTTGTGATGGCAGTGAAAAGAGGTCATTTTTAGAATGGCTGTGAAAAAAGTGGAACCAGGCTCAGCCCAATTCAGCATTCAACTGGAAGTAAATATATATAAAAAAAAAATCTTCTAAAACTTATGTCTGAAGCAAACAATTAGAACACCATGACAAAATGTATGTATAAATTAATGTCATTCATGTCCACAAAGCTGGAAACTTCGTTCAGGGAAAAATTAAATGGCCAATTACGACCAAGAAAAGGATATCATAAAACTAGAATAGCAAAGAACATCTTGGAAATTTCAACTCTTTCTATTCTGTGGTGCTGGACATGGGATGCAACACTGTTTTAGGGTCATGCTGGGAGTGAAGGGCTCAGTTACTGATTCAGTATTTAAACAGAGGGCTAGGGAACAGGGAGGGGGCTTCAGCATTACAGTGGTGTTCTTGATATTAGTATGTGACAGTTTTCTTGATTGTCTATTTTAAGTGACCTTGGAAGAACACATAGGAATGCAAAAAAGAGGAAAAATCCCCATAAGATCTGCCTAAAATGCCTTATTTCAAACTCAGTTTGATCTTTGGCCTTTCAGAAACAGAGGAGTATTTCAGCTGAACCAAATCAGTCCAGAGTGAATGTATCATCAAGTAAAAGGTTTTTAAAATTGTCACAGAAAAGTAGAATAAGACAACAACAAATAAGGCAATTTTATTGCTCTGGTGAAAATGGAGATAGAAACGGCTGGTGAAACTTATTTCCCATGGCAAATTCTTCATCTCTGGCCAGCTCCCACTCATATCTGTTTTGTACTTGTCATGCCTGAGGAATTTTGGGTTGACCCCTCCAGCTCAAGATCCCTCCAACTCTGCTGAGTCAGAGGTGTATTTCTAGAATATTCATGAGACATGCACTACAATACCAAGTCAAATGATAACCCTTTGGAACACCAGGCTTCTTAGACTTTCTGACTTCAGTTTATGGGAATTTGCAGGGCACTTGTCATTCAAATACCTTGCTAATGCACTTCTGATAGATGTAAAGGTCTTCATCTGGGCCACTTTGCTTATTTACATGTGTAGTGGGGGCATGTACTGATAACCTTTAAGACTGTAATTGCTGTTTGCCAATTTTGCTAAATATAAAACTAGATATTAGCTGTAACACTAAATAAATTTAAAAAAAAAATCTGAATTCCCTTTTCCCTCTCATTATTTTTTCTACAGAATTCATTCTTATGGTGCAAATTTTTTTTCTGGGCATTGGTGTTTCAGTGCAGAAGCTTGGTTGTCAATACAACCACAATGTACATCCAATGTGTGCCTCTTTAAAAGGTCATGATTTAGACAACCAAGTTGACTGGAGTTTTTGTGTAAAATTTAGAAGACTGTGGAGAAATGGTGATTAAACTAGAAGATAATCATAATCTTTTCTAGGTCTTTGAGAAAAAATGAACTGTATGTAAGTTGCTTTTCTGGTAAATAAGGGCTTCAGGAACAGGCTGGAATGGTTTCTTTACCACATCCTGTTACCTGTACAATGTAACTTGCATATTCTCCTGAAGATTACACTAAAATTACTATCTTATTCCCAGCTGTCTCTAACATCAGAGCTTTAAACTTTTATCTGGGTGTTATCATGGATGGATCTTTCTGGCTCTGAAGTGATCAGAGATCACTTGTTATGCAGATGAACAAGCTAAAGACCAATTTCATAGTGGCAATTCTGAATGAATCAGAAGTGCAATGAGGATTAACAGGATTGTCAAGCTGTGCCTTGCTGAGAAGTACACCCGTCCCCTAGATACATCTTTGCCCACTTCCAGTGATCCTGCATCACAGAATATTAAAAATGTTTTCTAATCTAGTTTTGCACAAAAGTAAATGCATGTACTGTGTTCTAACTGCTCAATTCAGTCAAATTTTAAAAGTATTCAGTCAAATTTTAAAATATTATACGCTTATGATATACCTATGGTGAATGTGATTTTCATGAGACTAAATGTTTCTGAAAATCATTGAAAAGTGTTTCCTGGGCAGAGTGCAGCATTTTTGCTGTTGCAGATGAAAGTTTTGTCATTGTTACAGTGGGTTTTGTGCACATATTTAAATAATGTTTGTAGATAAAGGGCTCAGGCTATTGCCATGTTGTTGATAAATTCAGGGCCAAAGCTATTTGAAAAAATGAAGTGCTCTTTTCTTAAAGGTATTACAGAATCTTTGCATTTAGTTCTATTTCTATGAAAACATCCATCCTGGTAAATCAGTAATGTGTAAATTAATTTAATGTGAACTGATAAAAAGATATCTTTGGTAACTTAAAAACTGTATAATTAGATTTTGAATCAACACTTTTGCAAACATTTTTCACGGACAAGTCTTGCAATCAAGTAAAGCTGTACTGATTTTAAGGGGGGTTCCTTAAGGATTACAGGATTTATGTGCAGGAAGACATTCCAGGATTGATTTTCAGATCTTATTTACTTAATTTCTTTGGACATGTGTGCATGATTGGTGGATATACACTTAATCTCACATTTAAGAGAAATAGTCAGGAAATTAGGAGAATGTCTTCTAATTTTCTGTCATAGGTGGATTACTTTATTATACTCCATTGAAGTGATTATGTTTTTTAAGCTTAATAGTCATTCTGCCACAGAAGTTCAGAGTCCTGTCAAAAAATTCACAAATCACACCCAGAGTGGAAAACTGGTAATTCCCACAGTTGGATGGATTGGAGAATAACTTTGTAATGTTCTTAGGCTTTAAGGATTCTGTAAAACATTTCTCTTCCACACAATTGTGAAGACCAGTTTTCCAATGAGTTCTAATATTCGGATGAGCCTGTTGTTTAAAAGTGAATCTACCTTTGTAAGCTGGAGGCATTGGCAAGGCAGGGTTGTTGTATCATGCATGACAAAAAGATAAATCCAAGACTATTGCAAACCAAGATTATTGACAACCTTTTAACTGAATTTTATAATGGGAATAATAATGTGTTCTTTGGAGAGTGAAAATTTTAAACATTGTTAAAAACTAAAAGCAATTACAGTGACTCAGAAAAAAATAAATACAATAATTGAAACTGGAAAAGGCTATAATGAGATTATAATGGTACGATAATAATAAAAACAAATAGTAAGCAAAGGAAGATTATGCTTTCCAATATGTAGAACTCCTGACAATAGCTGGTGAAAAGAATGGATAAGATGGATAGGGAACATTCTGGAAACTGATGGTGCAGCAATTAGCTGTGAGCTGTGCTGCAGAAGCACTACAAGCAGTACGAAACTGCCCTCTTGGAGAATAAGCCTAATACCTTACCAAAAGGTATGAGCTATCTCTGTAAGTATGCTGAGTGGGGCAAGAGGAAGGCAATTTGGGGCTGCAATCCCCTTTTTGGGAGATAATCTGAAAGCAGGATATGTCTTGAATTACTCATGTTCAGTCATAACGTTACCTCCCATAGTACTAATTCTGGACTGTGATAATATCTTATTTCAGCAGTGATATTAGAATTCAAAAGTGAGCAGTTAAGCAAGAAAGAGATTGGAGTGTTGTTTTTCTTTGTACTGTGGTATCTCCTTGGTATCTACCAAGGTTCTGGAATTTCTGGTTACTCTTACTGATGTTTTTACAAATGTACCTGTGACAGCATCATAAATGTGGGCTAACACTGCCCGAGCTTCCTCCACAAGGGCACTGTTGAGAGGGGACTGGCTGCCTGGCCACGTGCTCCCAAAGTGATTTACATCAATGCCCACATGGGAAGAGACAGCCCTGAGCTGGGCTGATGATCCTATATTCCCCTACTGTTAAGGTAATGGAAACATGTGTGCGAGCACATAGAAGAGGGGAGCAAAGAACCAATCCAGAATAAAACTCACTTTTAATGTATATTGATTCCCAGTTGTGCAGCTACAAGTCCCATTGTAAAGACACAAGAACCAAGTGTCAAATGTTGGGGTGAAGAGCTGCCTCTCAGCAACATTACATGAGATTCCAGCTTCCAGCACTCAGAGATCTGCAGTGTTAGGTATTGACAGAGATCTATTCAAAGAGATAACTTTTTATTTCAGATACTAATCACTGGATCCAAAGCTGATTTAACTCTTCATGTCATGTCTCTTAGATTTAAGTTCAAATAACCACGTGGTTTATACTGAAAGAAATATTTTGTTTGATGCAGAATTGCAAAACTTCAGGATTTTGTTTTTACAGGGCCAGTAGCCAGATATTTGTGTCCCTCACAGCAATTTGAGTTCTTCTTCATCTGAGAGTATGCACAGGTTCCACTGCCTAGAACATTTTTACACAGATTTTGTATTGATTTGTTTATCAGGTTGCTTCTCTGTGGTCTTCTTTTCTCCTCTTTTCTTCCTTTCCCATTTCCTTTTCCATTCTCCTTTCTTTCCTCTTTTATATTACAAATTATAGGTATGTCTTCAATCAGGCTGTAGGACCTAGGCTACTTCTGTATTCTAGTAAACAAAAACATGCATGCAAAAACATCCTAATATCATCCATAGATGCAGAGATATTGTTATTTTCCAATCCACAGATTTTATTGTTTCCCACATTGTTGAATTCTTAACATAGAGAGTTTTTCCCACTGCATTTTTTGCTTGGGGCCAAAACTATCTGTGTCTCAGGCAACTCCTAGACAACAACAAGTGGTATCTGAGGCTAAGGACAGAACCTACCAACAGCTTCTTGGATGCAGCCACTCTTATTTTAGAGGAAAGAGAGTTGTCCAGAGAATTGCATGGACAGGTTGTGCATGTTACCCTCACAGTAAGTGAATGTTCCTTCGTGAATTTTGTTTGCAGGTGTTGATATGGCAGAGACCTTTGTGTACAGAAAAATGGACATTGGGGAAGGTTTTGAATGGCCTGTGGGCCTGGGCTGAATAACAACAACAGGTCTGTCTATGAGCTTCAAAGATTCTGTCTATGATTCAAAGATTCTTGCTGTGAAAGTAGAATACTGCTAAGCATCCTAAATTGCTGATGATGATTTGGAAAGGTCCATTCTGCCTCATTTCCAACCTGTCACAGCTCTAGTTCTTCATTTTTGTGCTATTTACTTCCTCCTCTGCCCCTCTTCCTCAGGTTCCTTACTCCTTGTTCACTCCTTGCTGAGGAAGTTTGAGTCTCTACCTCTGAACTTCCCATTCACTCAATACTGGTGCTCCCTGGAAACAAGACGTACCCTGAACCTGATTTCTTAGCTCAAATGTTATTACTGAGAGAGCACTCCTTTTTTAGAAACATTTCTAAGTAGTAATCTGAGCCAAACAAAGCAAAGTAAGGCTTCAAATGTTTGTGTCAAGGCAGTAAATGATATATATTCTTGCCTTCATGCTCACTTTGCACTAGAAAGGCTGTTTGAGGAGTTGTATATCTTTGCAGAAAACTTAGTGCCTGGAAGAACAAGTCACAACCTCTTGGCAGTCTTATACACAAATAATAACAATAATAATAATAACAACAATAATAATAGTAGTAAGCATTGCTCACATATGGACATTTGAGTCTCTCATAAAAATTCTTAATATATGATCAAGAAGCTCATATGCCCTGAATTCTTTTTCTTTTTTGGTGGTCTCACACACATCTGATGTTTTTATGTTTACAAAGCAGTCTTTGTACTTTTCACTCATATTAGATCTGTAGCTACCTTACCCCTTTGCGCCCATTTGTACATAGCTGGACTGGAGGAAACCACTGCAAGGAGGTCTGGATGGGTGTCAGTGAAATAAGAAAGCATTCTCCTTTATAAAAATGTGGCCCATTGGAAAGTAGGAGCATCATGGAGAGCAAAGGTACAGTGATGTTACAATTAACATAACTGTACTCAGGTAAAGTGAACATCCAGCATCAGAAATTATATATAACTGATTGAACTCAGCAACTTGAAAATCAGGTTGTTAAATGAACTTTATTAACCGGGAATTTGATGTTTAACTGTAGTTCAGTTTCTCCCACCAAAGGCCAGTAATGTAGATATTTTGCCTAAAAACATCTTTCTGAACATCTCTTGTTCCTAAAAGAAAAAAAAGGTGCCCTTCAGAGATGTTTCATGAGCATGTTTGGAAACCTTAGTTCTAAAATAAGGAGAAATTATCTTTCATGCCTACTAGTTCAAGCAATGCTTCCCTCATAAAAGAGAATCACAGAATCATTTCAGATGGAAAAGACCTCTAAGTTTTCATCAAGACCCATCATTAACCCAGTACCGCCAAGTCCATCATTAAACCATGACCCTATGCATCATATCTACACATCTTTTTAAATATCTTCGGGGACAGTGACTCCACCACTTCTCTGAGCAGCCTGTTTCAATGTTTGATTACCCTTTTGGTGAAGAAATTTTTCCTAATATCCAGTATAAACCTTCTCTGTTGCAACTTGAGGCCATTTCCTCTCATCCTACTCTCTTCTCTCTACTTGGGAAAAGAGACTGACCCCCACCTTGCTACACCCTCCTTTCAGGTAGCTGTGGAGAGCAATGAGGTCTCATTTGAACCTCCTGTTCTCCAGATGGAATGATCCCAGCTTTCTCAGCTGCTCCTCAGAGGACTTGTGCTCCCGACCCTTCACCAATTCCATTGCCCTTCTCTGGATATTCTCCATCCCCTCAATGTCTTTCTTGTAGTGAGGGACCCATGAATGCATGATTTGAGGTGTGGCCTCGCTGGTGCCAAGTACAGGGGGACAATCACTGTCCTGGCCCTGCTGGCCACTCTATGCCCCCTGCAGTGTTATAGGCTGGGCACGGTGTGGCTGGACAGTGTCCAAGAGGAGAGAGACTTTGGGTACTGGTCTGCAGCTGGCTGAACATGAGCCAGCAGTGTGCCCAGGTGGCCAAGAGGGCCAATGACATCCTGGCCTGGACCAGGAATGGTGTGGCCAGCAGAAGCAGGGAGGTCATTCTTCCCTTGTACTCAGCACTGGTGAGGCCACCTTGCGTATTGTGTCCAGTTCTGGGCCCCTCAGTTTGGGAAGGACGTTGAGATGCTTGAGCATGTCCAGAGGAAGGCAACAAGACTGGTGAAGGACTTGGAAAACAAGCCATATGAACGACTGAGGGAGCTCTGGGGTTGTTTAGCCTGGAGAAGAGGAGACTCAGAGGTGACCTTATCACTCTCTACAGCTTCCTGAAAGGTGGGGTTTGGTCTCTTTCTCCAGGCAGCAACTGACAGAACGAGAGGACACAGTCTCAGGCTGTGTGAAGGGAAGTATAGGTTGGATATTAGGAAGAAGTTTTTCACAGAAAGAGTGAGTAAGTACTGGAACAGTCTGCCCAGGGAGGTGGTGGACTCACCATCCTTGGATGTGTTTAAAAAAAGACTGGATGTGGCACTCGATGCCATGATCTAGTTGAGGTGTTAGGGCTGGGTTGGACTCCATGATCTCGAAGGTCTCTTCCAACCTACACATTCTGTGATTCTGTGATTCTGTGGTTCTGTGATTCTGTATTCTTGATTCAGGCTGGGATGCCATTGGCCTTCTTGGCACCTGGGCACACCCTGGCTTGTGTTCAGCCACTGTCACCAGCACCCTCAGGTCCTTTTCCACAGGGCAGCTTTCCAGCCACTCTGTCCCCAGCCTGCAGCACTGCAGGGGTTCACTGTGGTCCAAGGGCAGGACATGGCACTTGTTCTGGCTGAACCTCATAAAACTGGCCTCAGCCCATCGATCCAGCCTGTCCAGATCCCTTTGCAGAACTTCCTTACTCTCCAGCAGATCAACACTCCCACCCAACTTGGTGTGGTCTACAAACTGGCTAAGGAAGCATCAATCCCCTCATCCAGTTCATTGATAAAGTATTAAACAGGACTGTCCCCAATGCTGAGCCCTGAAAAAGACCTGTATGTGGGAATTCTTTATGGAGGAACCCACAGCTTCCTTTTAGGAGTAGCTCTCATATGAGGTTTTCCACTTGCTTGTGCAGTTGTCAGATGAAGAAGTATCTCCAACAGGCTCTTCTTTCTTGCATTCCATGCAAATTTATCTGCTTGCTGGCTACCAACAGAGCACACTGTTCCATATACATCCAGTCCATGGGAAACATGTTGACCCGATTCTTAAAAAAATACATGACAAATTCCCTCTACCCTATTCTTTTCTCATCTCTGCCTCTTCCCTTTGCTGTGTGTTAATGTCAGATGCAAGCCCCAACCTGGCCTACCTTCTGTCACCTTGGACAGTGATTGCCAGGCAAGCTGGACTGCTGTTTATACTGAATGGAGAAGTTTGGCTCATGGTGAACCCCTTGCTGAAGTACGATGAGTTCACTGTAGTGGTCCAAGGGGAAGTTACTCAATTCTGCCACTGCTCAATGGTGCAAGGGCTTTAGCAATCACTGTAGAGCTTTCAGCCACCTTTTCCTTGAGCTTTGGAACCAAGCACTTTTTAAAATCAGAAATTGAAAAATCCTATCTGTTTTCTTTAGTTCTCTACAGAAAAAAATATTATTTTCTTGTATTTAAAGCTCCAGTGCAATGTCATTTCATTCAGGGGTGTTAGCCGCATCTCCACTATCCTTCAGTAAGGAAATGCCTTCTGGAGCTTCCTGAGGAAGCTGATTTAACACTTAAAATTAGTGCTGGATGGGTAAGGAGTATGTATGTGCTCAGAACACAGCATAACAAATAGCAAAATAAGCTGAGAGAAGGCCCAGTGCACAATCTATAGGAAGATGTTGATCACAAAGAATACTTTATTAGTAAAAATGGATCAAACTTCTGAGAATACCACTTGGACATCATGCATTAATGTCCTACAGTATGAAAGAAGATTGGTGCTGGTTCTGTGTGCCTGATCATTGCAGGTCCTTCCAGCCAGGAGACTCTTCAGTACACCGCTAAGCAGTTGCAATTTGCACTGTATGAAAAACCTGTACTGAAATAGATCATCTCAGAACCACCCATTGAAGCACTGAAATTACCCTGATTTGGTGAATGCCATCTTTTACAAATTTCATACAGGCTGAAATGGATCAAAACATTAGCATGAGCTTGTGGGCTTAAACTTAGGACATTGAGGTAAGAGCTATATCACCATCAGGTAAGTTTTCTCCATAACAGAACTGTCAGAAGCCTTGCATTTCAGACCTTGTCTTTGCACATAGCAAGATACTACATACTTTATTTGGTGCACCAACTACCAACAGATAGATACTTTTAGATATTGTTCTTAGCTGACATATCCATTTGGAGATTTACTATTCCTATTTTGGACTGAAAGGGCACTTCTCAATATGTCTTTGCTCTGGCTGTACTCATGAATAGTTGATTAATAACAGGCTTGCATGTCTATCCAGAGTGCATACTTTCCTAGTCAGACCTCTTCTATTGCTTCTATATATTTCACCAATAGATGGAGTCAAAAGTGCCATAAATTCTTCCAAGATTCATTCAGATGATAGCTTAATTGTAAAATAATTCTGGCCTGGAAGAAGTTATGTAATATGACAACCGCTTTTAAATTTGTAAATAAAATAAAAATACATGCAAGTGTCTTTACCAAACAAGGAATTTAACAAAAAGACTTCCTTTTACCTCAGCTATTCTTCCGTGCTCTAACATTAAAGAAAATTTTTTGGAATATACTATTATACACAGCTGTTTGGTAGGAGGAAGTGGGGGTGTTTTCACATAAGTTTTGCATGCAAAGAGTATTATTTTTGTTGTGCATTAATATTCAGTTTTGTTAAGGTGGATCAAGAAGAAACAAGTTCTGTGATCAGCAGATTCTTGACAGTAATCAATTAACTGACAGTGATTTCCATGATTAAATGTTCATGTTTAGTATAGAGCCTGCACAATTAATTGCAATGTGTACCTCTCAGAGAATAAAATGAAACCAAGCATGATGCAGGGATTTTTTTTTTTTTTCTTTTCCTTTCCACAATTATACTGTCATGCTTTATTATTCGTGAGTTTCCCTATCATGAAATGTGAAATTAGGTTTGTTTGGATTTATCTACTTGGCATTCTCAAGCTTTGTGACATAGGAACTTTGAGCTGAATGTAAATGTTATTTATATTCATTTTGTACTTCAGTAATGCAGTCTTCAATATATAAAAGAACCAGGCTTACAGAATAGAATTTAGACAGAGTGAATAATAAAATATGCTTTCTCTTTAGAGATTAGATGCATAACTGCTGTCTAGTTTAGTAATTGTAACTGTCTTGCTCTTACCTGCTTCTCCTCTCTCTCTATTCTGTCCAGGAGTGTCTTTCTCCAAGACAGTGATTTGCAGACTTGATTAATAAATGGTGATCTATAATGCCACTGGAATCTGGGCAATGGAAACAGTCCTAGAAATATTATGATTCAAGCATTCAGGTTAGGTTTTACCTAGTCTCTCTTCTTCCTCCCTTTTTACTGATCTTTTTTTTTTTTTTTTTTTTTTTTTTTTTTTTTTTTTTTTTTTTTCTTTCCGTCTCCTCCCAGAGTTGAAAACCATCTGGTAAATATAGGCTTGAAAATTCAGTAACAGCAGAAACATCGGTAGATTCTTATTTTTCCTCAAAGTCTGAAAATGAGGAGAGAGTTAAAGAGAAAAAAACTGCCTCTGCCATAGATGCTCTTCACTATCCAATGTTTAAGGGAGAGGGAGGAGGCACCTCTCCAAACTTCCTCTACCTCAGAATGAGTTTAGTCATAATTAGATAACCACATTCAAACAGGTCCAAACCCCTCAGGTAAAGGGGTATTTAATGTAGTAGTATTTTTGTTGTAGTGACGCTATGACATGTTCCAAGCATCAGAAGGAGCCCCCAGCTGGTGCCAACTCACTACCTTACCTCGTGTGCATGGGCTCACAAGGCTGACTAGGCTGCTACGTGACCCTTGATGAAGTTAGAAGAGCTGAAGGGTTGACTTGAATTATTGATGGATGCGGTTCCCCTGCGGGCTATGCCAACTCTGTGACCCTCTCACCAGCCCAGATCTTGTTCTGCTGTGTCCCTTGTACCTATCACAGGACATGATGGGGATGGCTGGTGAGAGGGTAGCCTTTCTGTGTGAAATTTCTCAGTCTGAGGGTAGAGCAGACCTTTTATCAGGGACTGGGGTATCTTCTCTAAGCCTGTGGAGGTAGGCTAACACCACTGAATGGTAATTTTGATTTGTGGTTTAAGCTGAAGGACTTCAGTGTCTAGAGGAAAAGGTAAGTCAGAAGATTTTCAAAATTATAATGTACTTTCTAACCTGAACCCCTTCTGTGATAATTTAAAATGCAATAGCACTAATAAGACATAATTAGCAATGAAGTCCCTTCTCACTGCACCCAAGAATGTGTTGTGAAGAGTTACACCTCGCCTCTTCTGAAAGTTGTTGGAGCTCTCCCCCTCTCCCTGTTCTCCTCGAGCAAGAGCCAAGAGTGATGTCTGCCTCCATTGTAAATAATAATAGACCTGGTGGGAATTGCCTGAACCAACAGTTGCCTTCTCTTAAAAAGGGAAATAAGTTTTTACTGAAGTTCATTTCTCCCTGTAGCTTGGGAAGAGGCCAGGTTGCTCATGCTGGTGGTTGCTCATGCTTCAATCTCTTCTGCTGCTTATAGCTTGAGTTTGCTGTTGTTTTGTACATTTTGCCACTCTCCCAAGTACCTTGTCAGAGATTTTATACCAAGTAGTTTATGTCTGTCCTTTTCACCCAGCCAGATATGGCTCTAAATAAAATACCTGCTCTGAAAGAAAAGAAAATTGGGAACTAGGAAACGTCAACCTTTCAACTGAGCAACAAACTGCAGTCATACTTTGGAGGACAGATTTTAACCCCAGTCTTGAACCACAATTCATCTGTATTTTGACATGTTCCTGGCACAGAACAGACAAGGAACATCAAATATGGCTTCTGAAAGAGCTTTTATGCTGGAGCACTTGTGCAAACCTCCTGTCTGGGACCTGAGGATCCCAGACTTGTCATAGCTCCTGGCAGCTGGACTAGTAGATTCACAGAACTGAAACAGAGTTAAAAGATTTTTCATATGTTATTTTTTCCCTTTTAATTCAGAACCGCTGAATTAGCAGTTTTCAATGATATCTTTATAACAGGGTCTTAAGGGCTTCCTTTAAAAAAAAAAAAAAAATATATATATATATATAAACTTAAATATTGCTTTCATGGCACATTTTAACTTCAAAAAAGTTCAGTCTGGAATTTTGATATGCATTTTGCAGTCAGAGTAAAATATGAGTAGAATTGCAGACTTAAAGACAAAAATATCAGTAATTCTGTTGATTATGAAACCAGAATATCTGTTGCAATTGCCTTGCTTGATCTTTTGTATAATGCAGTTCATGTGATTTCCTTTAAATAATACTTGTTTCAAATTGACCCTGTCTTTTAGGCAGAAAAAGATCTGATTATGATTTTAAAAATAGAGTCATTTTTATAAGAACTGCCCCTTTACCACTGTGTTCCTGATGAACATCTCAGTGACATATTTAACAGCAGTTTACTTTAGTGCCATTTCAAACCTCCAGTAAAACATTTTGATATGAAGAGCGTAAAGAATACTTAGTGTCTTTAAGGGACTTTATATTAATTAGGATTAAATTATTCCTTTTTTCTTAATGTAGTATTTCTGTAATTTTTAGTCAGATAGTTGTTATTGTCTTTGTCTTTATAACTTTTGTATTCAAAAATTCATTCAGTTTATATACTTGCATTCCTGACAATGGCTTTGTTTGGAGTAAAAAACTTTTAAGAAAAACAGAATCAGACACAAATCACTTAGAGAGTTCCTGAAAATGATAACAAATTTTATGCTGAAAATTTTGAAATCATTAAATTTACCATATGGTATGCAATTGAAGGCAGAAGACAGACTGCAGGATTATGGGTTGTTGGATTTTTGGGTTCATTTTTTCCACCATCTATTAGAGAATTGATACTGTGTCTAGGACTTCAGTGAAGCAACATAAATAAAAATTCAGTGTTTTCCAAATAAAATAGTCTTTAATTGTTTTTCTCAGGAAGGACTTCTTACGCCTCCACATTGATAAGCATTCTTCTGTGCTTCAACTAACTACCCACTCACTTTCTCTCTTTACAGGATCATCTATCCCAATTACCATTGAGACTTTTCAGTCTCTCATTAAATTTGGAGCAGTAGGCAATTTAATCAGGTGGTGATCAGTGTGATATTACAGAAGATGACCTTCATAAAGCGTGTCTAACAAATTTGGATATTCTGTTTTACCAAACATATACTTAGTGTTTAGTTAGTTTACAATTCTCTTTGGGGAAAAAAAATGTGACTCATAGACAGCACTGGTAAGCATTAAAAAAAAAAAAAAGAAAGTTTTTATATATGTTTTTCGTCTTTAATTTGAAGTATTTTCTCTTGCATGTCAAGCAAATAACAAATTTCCACCCCCCATTTGAACAAATTTGAATCAACCCTGGAGCTCACTGAGGATGTGGGACATTGGTACAGCATCATTCTTCAGATGAGTGCCACATTCTGCCTTTTTTTCCCCCTAGTCAGTGTGTCATCTCCCATTGCTTTCAGAGAAGGAGCCCTCTTGCAGATGGAGCTCTTACGTTGTGAGCTGTGACTCAGAGCATCCCCGTGGGCTGTGGAGCGGAGCTGAGGCGCCTGTGGGAGCTGCAGGAAGCGGAGGGGGTGCTGCAGCCTTCTCCCGCCCTTCTGGGGGATCCATGGGCTCTGCCGCACTGCCGGGGACACAGCGGCTTCATCAGCTTCCAGAGGGGCCTTTCCGGAAATCCCCGGAGACTTTGGGCACTGCTCTGCCAAAAAGTGGGCTAAAACTAGGGCTAAAATATAGAGTAGGAAATCTGTGAGGCCAAAAGGAGTTTAGTGCTGGTGTAGAAGGGTTTGGCATGGCAGTGTTGAAGCACATGAAGCCACACAGTATGATTGCCACCTGTGGCCAGCAGAAGTTGGGAAATCAGAGCTACGTTGATACCAATGAGACACTGAAATTTTGTTTGCTTTCAGCAAATTTCATCATGCAGTACCACACAAGATCTAAAGCAACCATCTTTCCCTAGTGTTCAGACCACAAATCTGGTTGATTTTTTCTCTCTCTGCTCATAAGACTGCAAAAACATATAGTCCTTAAAAATTCTGTAATTTGAAGCCTTAGATTCCAAACTGCAGACCAGCAGCTCAAACACTGGTCTTTTTATGAATAATCCTGAGCATCTAAAGTTGCCCCCATGTGCTATTTGGAAGCTCTACATCTAGATTCTTCATCATATAAGGTGAATTCCAAGTTAGATAGATAGGATTTGACTTCTGAGAGGGTGCATATATTGCTCCTTCTCCTCTAGTTGCTAAAATAATCAAACAGATGTCCTGAGATAAAAATGTCCAGTATATTTTGTATGTCTGTTTTACTAATTAGCATGGTCTGAGTATCTAAATATCTTTTTCATACTATCTTACATTATGTAGTGCAACATTATTTAGTGCTGCCAGCCAGAGGAAGAGATGACATCCTCTTGTCTGCATGCAGATCATTGAATTCCTCTAACATTATCCTCATATGTTTCTTCAGCTAGGCCCATGTCATAATATCTGTATCAAAAGTACAAAAGTATTTTTGTCAAGGAGTCAGGACTGTAGGAGTCAGGACTACAAGTACATTTGTGAGAGGTGTTATTACTGCAGTTCAATCCTGAATCAATTCCTTCTAGGAAAATAAGGCCAGTTTCAGGAGATCAGAATTACCAAAGGTTCACCAATTTCTTCCCTCTGTGGACTAAAGGAATTAACAAAAAACCACTATACCAAAATTTAGCATCCCAGTTCTACCTTTCATATTTCCCAAATACACATCCGAGGAAGAAAATTTGTCGGTTGTCTCTAAGCAACGTGTTAGGCAGTGTTGCAGTTTTTCATCTGACTCTAAAATAAATAATTTATTTCATGTAAATGGTGAGGACACCTATGTTGAATGGTGGATTTGTTCATAAAAGACAGAAGATTGATATCTAATTATTTTGACTCCTTACTATGATTCTTATCTGGGAACACTTCTTGTTGAAAACTCACATTGAAATGGGAAAAAAAAAAAGGTAAGATTAAGAAACAGAATGCTTTTGGTATCTCACAGCACATAAAATTACCAATAAGTCTTTTTTTTTAAAAGACATTGCATTCAGTAGAGCATGTTTTTATTTATCCTTATTCAGATATGTCAATTACTGACTGCTTAACACAAGATAAATTAAAGAAAGGTCTGGAGGGAATTTTACAGATGTCCTAGTCATGAGAAACTTTACAAAAAGCTTGTGAAGCTGCCCACAGATTTGAAGCTGTGAGAAAACTGAAATGCCATGGATGACTATGAAGCTACTTAAAACTTCTGAGGTTAATGGACTGACTGCATGGTAGGGATTATGAGCATCACTTAACTGCTCTGCTATTACAGAACAGACTTTTTCTCTTCTAATAATGTTAATTATGAAGCTTATGTATTCTGAGATGACATAATGGATGCTATTGTTCCATTATGAAGACATTCGATGTTTACCAGTGTTGGTGAGGGGCAGCATATTGCATAATCCTGCTATACTTAATTTTCTGTTGTACATAATATAATGCTATTTCAGATACACTTTCTTTGCATGCCAGTAGAACATCACTGTTTTCTTCTTCACAGTACATACAGTAAAAAACTATTTGCTGTTATAATAATCAGGAAATCAAAGTACACCTCATTCCATGGCTTCATTATTTTAGAAAATGAGTGATGGCTTTCTTCAGCCTAATGAGTATTCTTTCCAAAGAAAATCAGTCTGATTTTCAATATCTGAAAGTTTCAAATTATTACTTTTTCTCCAACAGGTCTCCTGTCTTTTATCCCCTGCAGAACTAATTTTGACTAAACTAAGACATAAGCAAACTTGTCAAATGTCTGGCATGACCTTAAGAGCTGGGAGATAGCTACATCTTCACCTACAGAGAACAGAATTCTACTTTCAAAGCAGTCTTAAACACATCTTCCTATCCTTTTTCCTTTGGGAAATACAGATGAGAGCCTTTCAGTTTGGTCCTGGATGTGCAAATACAGCTGTGTTAATAAAGACCACAGAAAATTAGTATTTTTCTGTTTTGGTATTTTGTTTTTGTTACCATAAGCAAATGAAATCAGCAGACAAAGGCCTCTTTCACTGACAAAAAGCTCTCCCGTGTCAAAAAGCTCCTTCTACAGAGTGATAAAATTACATTAAATATTTGTTGCCTCCATGAAGAGATATATTAGTCTAACATTTGAATAATTCTTAGAACTTTACTGGTGTCTCCTCACCCCCATATTATTGATATGGATTTTGTGGCATGTCCCCCAGTTCCTCCCCACTCTCAACTGATGGAAATGTTTGGAATTGAAAAGGCTTTTTCATTAACTATAATGAGAGCAAAATTTAGAATACAGTAGAGATTGAATACACCTCACTACTTTAGAAACTGAAGATCCCATTTTCTCAGATGTGTAAATCTTAACAGATTCTATCAGGTTCAAAGCTTAAGTAAAGGACATATTCTAAGTTTTGTCATTTGAGCTGCATTTACCCATTTCTGAAACCTCGTGAATAAAACATTCCCTGCCTCTGCCTTACAAGCAAAGAAGCATTGATTTGGAGACAAGTGCTTGAAGATGTGCTCTACTGTTCATCACTCTCAGGTACTGAATTACAGAAAGCCCTATAATGTTTGGCTCCCTCATGCCCATCCCTAACAAACTGTTTTATGGAAGGTTTAAATTATTAATATTGCAACAATAAACCTCACAGCTACTACACAGCTCCTTAGTTAGCTGCTGGATAAAATTCTCTCCCCACAGTTGTGGGCACACTAGTAACACATTAGCAGGTTTGGTTAAAGACAAACCTCAACAAAATAGTGGATATGGAAGAAGGGAAAATAATAGCTCAAAAAAACCATTGGAAACTGTTGATGTTAAGTGTATCTCAAGCACTGCATTTGAGGAAGGACTCAGTTGGGTTCTCCTTATATTGTTAGTGAACGTTTAGTTTTGTCTTCCTTTGAATAATCTCTCTGCAAAGGAAAAAAACAACCAAATTCAGGAAACTGTTTCCTGAACTGAGAAGTATCTTTGAGTCTTTTACAGGCATACCTTTTGAAAATGTCTTTTTAATCCACAGTTCTATTTTGGCTTGGACTCAGTCTTCTGTGACACATCTTTAAAGTTGCTTTGAGTTAAGAATACATATATATTTAGCTTAGTACTGGCTGAAGATTGTCTTGTTTCTGGTGGTCTATGCAAATTGATTCAATCTGTGAAAAATACCTTTCTAATAGAGAGAAATCTATCCAGTTTTATTATTTTCAGAAAAAGACTGCTTCCTGAGTCCAGTAAGGATTGTCTTGCCACCGCATTGAAGGGTGACCCCATTAAGCCTCATGGTTTGGGTAGTATGAACAAAGACTACTGCTGCTGTGAGTGCTTTTTTGATAAAAGAATGCTAAGAGTCTGCAAAGTGCAGGCTTACTATCCCTTCCATTTTTATTGTAAGAAGATGTGCTCTTTAATGGGACTCTGTAAGGGAAAAAAAAAATCCCTTTTCAAATGCCATTAGTCCACAACTGCTGTGATGTCCAGCCCCCAGCTAGACTGGGCACAACCCTGCCTGCCCTGGGGTCTGTGGCTGGTGTGCCCAGTATTGTGGAATGGAATGGAATGGAATGGAATGGAATGGAATGGAAGGGAATGGAATGGAATGGAACGGAAGAGAGGAATAAATTATTTCAATTGGAAGGGACCTCCAATGATCACCTAGTCCAACTGTGTAACCGTTTCAGGGCTGGCCAAAAATTAAAGGAGTTAAACAGTCTTGTTACTAAGGACCTGTGTCCCTACATGCACATAAGCTGTATCTTTTCCTTCTTGAAACCAAACAGATTATGACTGCAATTCTTCTTTGGAGACATTAAAAGGCAATTATAAAAATGGAGGAATAATGAAGCATTTATTTGAACCCTGTGTTGTAAAGTGTATGACCATTAAGGAGGTCATACACAGCCTTCCTTTTCCCTCCCTGTTGGCTGTATTGCACATGTTGTCATTGCAGCTCACATTCAGAAACTGTGTTGTCTACCTAATGCTTCACAGTCACACTGGAGCCATCACTAACAGTTGAACCCAGAAAAATTTTGGGTTTGTGTCTATGAATTCCAGGAGGTTATGCTAGGCCCAGATGTGTTTGGAGTTCAGACTGATGTTTAAGAAAAATCCCATCAAACAAGGTCATTCTGGTGTCCTGAGCTAAGCGAAGAAACTATTTTTGTTCAATGTGAGAATCCAGAAATGTGCTATGTGTTAAGAAATGTAGAAGCACACCTATTCATGTAGTAGTTTTGGAATGCTAGGAATTTATATGGTAAGAAAAAGATTAAGTTTTTACTGCTATTAGCACACAAGTATAATGTAATATGCCATTAATTTACCTCATTTGATGGGTTTTTAAAATTTCTATCTTAGAACCAAAGTGATGTGAGACTTATTTTCTGTGCTACCTTCTCTTGAATCCTTAGCCTGAGGAACTGTAGGACTCTGGGTCATAAGAAAATCATTGAGCTCTTTCTAGTAGCTAGAAAGTCTGTAATTTGGCTCTATATTTATGTCTCAAAGTGACCTAGGAGGAAGGAACAGGGTCTCCCAATTGCCAGCCGGTTCCCTGGAATTTATTCTGGTTCAAGATGCTACAAGATCTGAACTGGGATTAGCTCAGTTGGTCACACCCTTGTGCTAATAACACCAAGGGTTGTGGGCCTGTCTGAGCCATTCACTTGTAAGCTGGACTGGATGATCCTTGAGGGTCTCTTCCAAATCAGAATATTCCGTGGTTCTGAAGTAAAAATGCTCTGGTGGAGCAGGAGTTGTCAGAGCTGTCCATACCTGGGCTTTCTAACAAGGTCTGTGTGTGAAAGATTTGACTCTGTAGTTCTTGGAAATATATAGCCTCTCCAAGCATCCATCTGTCCTCCTATGGAATACCAATAAAAAGCATACATTCACAATGATATTTTGGGGGTTAGGTAATTAATGTGCTACTTCTGCTTAATGCAGAAGCACTTTGTATGATTAAGTACTGATGTACTTATTTAATTTAGGAATTTGATAATATTATTTGTGGTCTCCTGCTGTGGTTAATTTAAACAATTCTGCTTGGTCTTCCCATGGGGGTATAAAGGACATTGTGCCAAGAACACAACTTGTTTCAACAAGTTCAACAAGAAAACAGCCCTTTGTTCAGTCCCATCAAAAGAGACAGGACAAATTAGCTATTGGGGAATTCCAGTTTCTTTGCAAAAATATTGGAACCCAGAGGAAATACTAATGCTATTGGGCAGGGCTGTGCACATGACTGTTCATAATTCAAAAGCAAGTATCTCTTTTCCTAGCACTCCTCTTGATCCTTGGTGCTAATAGTCCAGAAGCCTTTAAAGTAAACCCTTAAGTCTAGAAGTCTTAAAGTATACCTGCTGTAATTCCTGGTATATAGAATCCTGAAATAAAGTTTGGGAGGATTTTACCAGGTCTCCTCATTTAGATCTTTGGTCCATTTGGGCTACTTGGGAAATGCCAAAGAGGTACAGAGTCAGGCTCAATTCGCGAATCTAACAGAGGAAATAAAAGTGGTGGTTTGTGATTGTGCAAGTTTGTACACCTGCACAATCATGGCTTAGTTTTCCAAGCAGCTCTTCTTGCTGAACATTGCAGATACGGCATCAAGAAACATCTTGCTGACTGCAAAATAGCTGGTAATCACACACAAGAGAAAAGAGGGACTGCTGTCCTTGTACATCTCAGGTGTACAGAGAACTCTGTTAAATATTGCTGCACTTCAACAAAGGAAAGATGGAGTTGTGTGATAGACTCAAGTAATTCTTACTAATGCCAAACTCAGATTTTGGAGAAAGCAGCCTTCAATGACAGGGGCAAATATACATTTTGATATGAAGAGCAGACAGTGATGTGTAACATTTGGTGAGAAAATACTGCCTGCCTTGATTTTTTTCTACAACTTAAAGAGTATTTCTTGCTACAATGCAAGAATATCTCTTCAAAACTGACAAACTTTTGAAAACTGGTAATTCTTTCCACCTTTAGGCCACCACACTTGCAAAACCTTCAAGTATTTTAGCCACAGCAGTAGTTCCCTAATATCTGAGAATCATGACTAACTGTAGGTGGGTAGTTACCTCTGAGATTTAGACATAGTCTATTCATCTATGGAAACGCTGGAAATCACCTTTGCTTTTAACTTTAGTGCACTTTTTATCAGTCCACTTGCCCTCATCTTCCTTCAGCTGTTAGCTCTCTTTCTGGTGGCTAGCATGATGGACCCTGATTTCAGGTAATGGCTTTTAGATGCTATGGAAACAGAAATAAATATTTTTACCTTTTAATTTTTTTTTGTTATTTCTTACATAAGTGCATTAGTAACAATGCATGGCAAAGGGAATGCAGTAATCGAATGTGTTGTGCAGAGCTTACTCTTTGTTGCTTAGCAATTAAATGTATGCACGTAGCAGCAGCACTGACAAAAATGCTAATAAAAAGTGACAAGTTATATCTCCAAAAAAAATTACACGATTAAGGAAAAAATATCTTTCGAGATACTGGAGCAACAGCAAATGGTACATATGGATAGATCGTGTCCCTCCTGAAGGAAAGATCTTCAGGTACTGACCACTAGAGGGGCTGAGATGATGGAAATAGAAGGTATCCACATTTATAGCATGGGCTACAGACACACAGTTGTGCAAACATCATGGTAAGGCTTTCTGTTGTTGTTGTTGTTGTTCTTTTATTATTTGTACTTTTTTTAAATCCATAAAGTGTCGAGAAACATGTTCTGTTTCCTTCGTTTCATTTTTCTCCTCGGTGTTCAGATTTTTCACAGCATTTCTGTCTATCGAATTTCTGACTTTCCTAGCAGATCCTTGTGTCACAGTGTAAGGTTTTATTTATATAACGTGATGCAATCTACTGTGTTAATATGAATAGGATTCTCTTTAAAACTGTTTTTTTAATAATACTAAACTGCTTCTCTTTATTTATTTATTTATTTTTAATTCAGAGCAAACATGAAGCAGAGGAACTGCACTGTAAGCTGCAATTCTCAAAAAAGCACAGCATTTAAAGACTCCTTTCTTTGTGGGATTTGTATGTTTAACCTTTTGCTCCTTCTCTCTCATCTTTAATCTTCTTCCAAAATCTGTCACTTGTATTGTGTTCAGGTAGTGCATTGCTTCTTGGGCTGGTTAATACTGATTATACACTTGCTCTGCTGTGGATAAACACAGTCATCAAGGCTTTTTAGCACTTTTCCCAAACTGGCTTGACACATTGTTGCATGAAATTATTTTTACTACATTTAAAGAATAATTTACAGGTTCAAAGTAAGTGCTCTTAACTCATTTATTAGTATCTGTGCTATTTAGCAAATATTTCTGGTTATGTGGAGGATTTAAATAGTTTTTCTTCTAATAATTCTTTCCGGCATTTTAGAGCTTTTCCTCATTAGATTTCTGCTCAACAAAGTGCTGATTCTGCACTTGACAGTCTGCCTGCATAGTGAATTGCAGGATCTGGGCCCAATTTTGATCTATTTATATTATAGTCCATTTCATTTTAACTGAATGCAAGTACTAATTTGGCTGTACTTGCTTTCAGCATTATCTCAAGTTGTGCCAAATCATCAGACAGTCCATTTGGAGTTTGGCGGGCTTTGCTGAAGCTCCTGCATTTTTGGTCAAGTGCTATTGAAAAAATGCTGTTTATCAAAAAAAAGTAGCCTAACTCTTGGCTTGGTTCAACAATTCCGGGTCTTTATCTCCGGCTTTAGCATATAAGATGGGCCCCGAATCAGTGCAGATCATGTTGTATTCTGTGTTAACAAAATGAATCAGGCTTCCTTTAATTCATGTACTATACCCCTTAAGAGATAAAAATGAAAACATACAGTAAAAAATAGTTAACAATTGGAACATTACTTGACTTTCCCCCCTGCCTTCTTTATGACTGTATTCATAGAACAGTAATTGAGATAACACTGAAAACAGACCTATTCTGTTACATGATGCAAACAGCAAAGGGCTATTCAATGAGATTTTTCTGAGCTAGTCCACCTTATGATCACTTCACTTGTTTTGTATTTTTCAAAAAAACCCGAGTCTTTTAGTGTTAGTTAAGCAGACAGAAATTATCTCATACAGATGCAACTATATTGCAGCCCCAACCAATGAGGGTAAGGAAATGAGCATGTAAGATAGAAAGGAAGGAGAAGAGCAGCAGATCATTCTGCTGAAATATTTTATGTGCATTTAGTTGTGATCTTTTTAACGGGATGTTTTACATCTAGCTCAGGACACTGAATCAAACACCCAGAAAAGGGAAGATTTTAATCCACTGGGGTGATTAAAAACAAATTTTTCCTCTTCTTCCTACTCTAGTAAATGCTATCATGGCAAAATATGCTTTGAGAAAATCACTTGGATTTGTGAAATACTTTTCTTCAAAAGGTGCATTTTGAAAGCTATTTCCAAATAAGTCTGTGTTACCCAGAAGAAGCAGAAGTATTTCATGCTCAAGAAAGATTTTTTAAAACATATTTACTTATGCCTTCCTTCCCACATTACCTGCAATGACATGAAAACATGTTGTGTGTGTGTGTATACATGTATGTGCGTATACATGTACGTATGTGTGCATATATAATACAAAGGGGAAAAGCAAATGCTTTATAGAAATGTCTACTTAAATGTCTGCCTGAAAATGTATGCAGTATATTCTTTTTTAAATAGCCTCCTCCTGGTAGTACCTTCACTCAGATTCTCACCATTCCCATACAGTGTTCTGTAAATACCCTGTGAGAATGACTAGCAGGGAGGATGATCTTGCATAACAGGCAGCTGACTAATTTAGACCAGGAACATTGATCTACAATGACTGAAATAGTCTCAGTCTTGTTCCGATTTCGACATTTGAAGTTTTGGCATCACACTCATGGATACTTGTGTAGCTCAGTCACCGGAAATCACTGTTCATATATTTTACCATTTTCAGGTAAAGCAAGAGAAGGCTAAGCCATTCCAAATATAAAAAATGTTAGGATTTTTGTGTCATATGTGTTCCTGACACAGAGAGGGCTATGTTAAAATTTTGTGAACTATCTCTCCCCTATCCAAGTCTTTAACATACACCATAATAGGCCCTCTTCACCATCTCTTTCAGCATGCTAATTTTCCTTCCATATTTTATTCATCTTTCTGTATCTTGACCTAAGCCTTTCTTCTCTTTTACCCATTTAGATTAATTTATATTTTCTTCCTCCAAAAACTTACTGCAGTAATGAAAGTCTGAGGTCCATCTCTCACCTGTATTTTCTTCTGTTTTGGACTACCCAGGTGAAGCTGGGGCATGTTTCACAGGCACACTAATTGTGCAGTTTCTTTGGCCACCTATGTCTTTGAGACATTGATTTAAATCAGTGCTGGACACTGCAAAGCCAAACACTGCAAAGGGGCAGGACTTGAGTGAGGACTGGTCTGTTCTGGGTCTGAAGCCAAGGGATGAAGCTGAGCTTGCAAGGTGGGAATGTCTTTGAGCATAAGTGATTGCTAATCACTAGAGCCTCTTGGAGGTTAGCTCTGATGTTTTCATTTGATTGATACTCATCTCTTCCCATAGGTGTTGGTACATATTCAGTGCCATTGTATGTGTATGTATTTGCAAACACATATGAGAGTCCACTGGGGTCCTCCTTTGGCTCCAATGAGCTTTTCCTCCATCCATGCTCTTGTGCTTCTCTTAGAAGAGACCTTAAAAAACTTCCAATGTGGTATTATGCATGTGCTACATAAATAGACATACATCCTATATTCTTTGCTACCACAAAGATATGAGTCATAGCTGCAAGTAATTTTGTTTTGAGTAACAGCAAACTGGATCTGAATTCCTAAAGTAGGAAGAAATCAGGGAAGAAATGACTGTGTAGTTTGCTAGTTTTGTTTTCAGCAATGAATCCAGTAAAATAAACAATGCTTAAAAAATACATATGCCCTTAAAAGAAACCCAAAACCTAACCTAGAACTGTAAAATATATTGTGTATACATTTCTTAATTTCGATTTGTACTCTGATTGCAAAAATACATCTAAAATGAGTAAAACACAGAAAAACAATAGGTTAAGATATGAGCAGACACTAGTACAATTAATTTTTGTAGGAAAATGAGCATTATTTTTTTCTCTCCCCTCACTCCCCAGTATGTCTTGCTTACAATAATCAGCCCACCAGTTTTAATCTTAACTAGTTATACCTAGCTTGCAGAATACATCATTATGGAAAAGGTAAACTAGTTTGATTCCAAATTTTCTTCCTCACTAACAAACACCAGAAAAAAGTGATGGGTGAAATTTAGGACACCATTGCATAATAAATGAGTAATCCGAGAAAATGTAATGCATAGACAAGAGTCGCTCCTTGCTGTGCTGTTGCTCAGATACACATCTTGTCTGAATCTAAACATACTGATTTATAAAAAGTGCATATTTGGAGATACATACCCCACAAGCTTGAAAACAGTGAACAGGAAGAATTATATTCATATAACTGGTTGCTGCCTATTTCAAAAAGCCCTTTTAGGTGTACAGTAAACTACAGTGGTGTTAAGCTTGTAAAATTACATTGCAATACATGTTTTAGCCTGTGACTGGGAGAAAAGGGCTTTCAGAGACATCCACTCAAAGGCTTTTCTTTTTTCTTGATCAGTGCAGAAGAGAAACTCTTCCATAAGAATAGCTTGGTGCAGAGTCCAGACCCCAGCAATAGAGATGATGAAGTTAGACTTGCTTATAAATTGTGTGATGTTCTGCTCCTGGGCTCTTTATCAGTATTAATATGTGGTTGGAGATGTTTGTTTATTGAGGGACAGAAAAAAATAGCTTCATCTTTGTTCAAAAGAGAAGGCCTTTGCAGCATGAAGGATCATAAGCATTTTTTTTTTATAATCTCATTATTCTTTGAAACATTTTTAAACTTAATACTAACTACTGGTGCTCTATTTGATACTGAATATAGTTGTGCTTATCAAGATATCTGTGGGAAATACTCTGTATTTCTTATGACACACAAGTAGTAAAGGAGTGCAGGAACCCTTTGCCTGTGGAACCCATTCTTGGCATCAGAATGAGAGTAAGCCTTCAATCTGTGTCATTTTATGGATGCTGCAGAATCACTCTGGCAAGACCCGGTGTGGCAGACCGCTCAAACTGAGGGGTGGATTTCAGGGAAAGCTTGGCTTTGTTTTCAACTGCTCAGCCTTTACAGAAAGTGAGGTGCATGGAGCTTGCTCCCTCCTGCTGGACATCCCTGCCAACAGGACAGCAGGTCGGAGTGCTATTTGCAGTAGGTTCTGACTTGAGGAGAAAGAGGTATTTCAGTCGCAGTGATGCCATTTCCCCAGCTCGGGGGATATTTGCCTCTAGATGGAGCCGTCCACTTGCGTTACAGCGCCGCTGGCTAAAGCTGAGTCTCAAAGGTGCAGTGCTGCTCCTGGAAGGCTGCTCGGAAGAGCCCTAGAGGCAAGCAGGTCTCCCTATTTACAGCAGACTTTTATCCCTCCTCCCATCCCGAGCTTTTTTCTTGCAGGCTTTCTCTGGTCCCTCTTCTTTTTCATGCCTTGCTGCCCACTCTGTGTCTTGGCTTCTTCCAGGCCTGCAGAAGTCACTTGCTCCTCAGCATCTTAATTTCCTCCTTAAATCTATCAGCCAGCTGTGTTCTGTAAGACAGTAACTTTTTTTAAAGCTGTGTTTTCTTTATACTGTGTACTCAGTTGCTGTGATTGTGAATCTGCACTGTGTTTGTCGGTGCTTTAGGTAAAGTCAGGGTATGTCTCCTATGTGTTTGCAGCTTGGAATGATTTCTAAAGAATAATTTGTATCTTTACAGGTCATTTGATCCTCAACTTGGATTTATTTAATCTGATTAAGATCTTGTTTTTCACAAATAGTGCTTTTTTAAAATACTGTCCCATTATAAATTACCTTGTCTGTGAGAGAAGATATTCTGCCACAGCTTGTAATGCCGCAGCTGAACCCCTATATAAAGCCATATTTAGAGCTGACTTCTTGGTTTCCAAGAAGCTGGGGCTGTGAATTTTCATTGTTCTTGGTATAAGTGTTCCCAAACAGAACAAGATGTGTTTCTGTGCCAATCAGGTTGTAACGTATTTTAAGCAGCATGATGTGACATAGTTAATTGTTAGTATACAGAGGTCACTTTATTTTTTTGACATTTCTCCCAGGAAGTAAGACAGGAGCACGAGTAAGTAAGCAAGCATAACAGAAAACAGCTTAAATGTCAGAGTAGCACTCTACCAATAAATATCAGCCTTTTGGTGTACTCTCCTTTCACAGGTTTTATAAGCTCCCACTAAACTGCTTCTTTTTTATCAAAATATGGATGCATGTGCATTTATTAAGACTTCATCAGAAGTAAAACCTTCATCACATTCTCATTTACATTGAAACATTTTGAGCAGAGAACTGTTTAATATTTTCTATGATTTATATAGAAATTGCTGACTATTTTAAGCCAACTGCTGAATTCTTTGAACTTCTAGGAAGTACTTTCTCCCTTCTTTAATGTATCTAGGTGTCATACATGGAAATGATACATGAAAAAGTGACAAGTGCTGATTTGTTGTTTTGTGTGACATTTAATACATTAGAAAGAGTTTGTTATTATGAAAGTGAGGGATTACAGGGAATAGCTCTATTTTCCAGTCTGGTTTAAGAAGCTGATGTTGTGATAGGCAGCATTCTGAGTTCTTACAGGTTGGACATCTGGTCTGAAGACGTCTGGTCAAGGGCAGTTTGTATATCTGTCTATCTTTTAAGAAAGTATTTATGATTTAGGAAAAGTTATCTGTGAGTATTGGGAGTATTGTTTGACTCCTTGGGTCTGGCAAAGCAGGAAGAGATTCTCTAGGTTTGGGTGTGGAGGAGACTATATATCCTACCTCAGCAGCAGGAATAAGGCTCTGACGGCTCTGCATCTCTACAAACCACAGCTCAGTTTGGTGTAACTCCTGCTGAAGGTGTCAAGCATTTTACCTGAATGCCCTGTATGCAGTGAGCATCCTGCTCTTTCTGAAAAAGAGAAAAAGGGTTCTCAGTGAAAAGACCTCACTGAGTGTATTGAAGAGTAATATTAAGAACTTTCGCCTACAGGGAACATCAGCAAAATCACATATAGGAAAAATAAAGGGAAGTAACTGAACTGATAAAGAATATATTGATCTGTCAAATATGTCACACTAAAAGCAACTAGCTGTAAGGAGGTAATTGAGGTGAAAAGAAAAAATAAGATGCCTGTATGTAGGAGAACTGACAATAGTGGTTCAGGGAGGTTTTCAAAATAACAGGCAATACCAGGGAACAAATCATTCAGCATGCTGGAAGGAACTTAAGTAGAAAGCCAACTGAAGTAAAAGAATAAAACTAAGAAATGTTTTAAATGACTGTTGAGGACACAGCCACTGGATACAATTTTCAAGAGCTTGGTATACTGAGTTACCATGAGATCAGGAAATGTTACAGGCTCTGGCCAGTTGGACATTTATATAAGAATACTGAAAGAAAGAACCATGCTGATTGTTTTAAGATAAATCAAAGCAAAAAACCCCCAACCAAACAGACAAACAAAAAAACCCAACCCCAAACCCAAACAACAACAAAAAAACCGAAAAATTCATTTTACATATAGCTATTTCTTATTACAATAGATAGGGAATCTAACCACAGAACATGAACTTTTAATTTTCTTATTATTGGAAAGATTTACAATGATACTAAGAATAATCATCTGAATTTGGCTTGCTAAATCTCCAGCTAGTGCCTTTTTTCTGGCATCCTGCACTGTGTTTTCTGGTTTTCATCTTTGCACTGGCCAACAGCAGACAGCTGTTCCACACACACTGCTGAAGCTGGGGGTCCATAAAGCATTTCTACCACGAGGTTTCTCCTGCAATACTTTTTCTTACATTCAGATGTGGAATAATATGCCTCAGCTCAGAGTCTATACTTAAAAAGATAAAAGCAACACAGCTAAAAGGCTTATAAGCCACAGAGATTATTTTTTGTCTGAATAATTTTGGTGCATTTGGTGAATTTTAATGCTTATGGAAATGAAAGATTTTATTGGAGGCAAAGAAAGTGTAGGCAGTAACCATAGTGACTTCTACATGTATCAGCTTTTCCTGTGTGCTTCAGTTCTAGACTGCAAAATCCTGGATATCAAGCATTTGTGGGTGCTTACTGGGCAATCATAATGCAGGATTGATGCAGGGGTGTTATTGTCCTTTCACTAACGACTGGAAACATGGGAGCAAAAGTCATTTGTGAAGTTTCTCATTGAGGTCAAATCTAAATTATAAAGCATCAAAGGGTGCCACTGTGAATATTAATGTTATTCCTGATGTTTTTCCTTTGCACATGGACGGGGTTAAATAATCTGTTGGGGATATGTGCATCTTTGTCATGTCATTTTCTGGCCCTCGGTCACCCTCAGAGAAAACCAGGTTTACAGATGTACTGTAATATGCTTTCTTGAACTATTTCTAGAGGATTTTACTTCTTCCTGCATTCCACTGTTAAGGAGTAGTCTTGTTTACACTGTCTTTCTGCAAGAAACATAAAACTTAACAGAAATAATCTACAGAAAGAATATTTCTACTATGTTGTTTGCTATTGCTGAAATAACTATTTTTAGTAGTTGGGCTAACCGGTAATTCCAATGCACATTTTCATTGCCCTAGCATATGCTAGAAACCTCTGGATCTATTCAAGCTAAATAAAAAATAAAAATTAGAATTTGTAGTACATGTCAGGTTGGGAACTTTCCTTTGTGATGTGAATGAGGCTCTCTGGAATGAAAATGTAGGCTGATAGAGGAGGAAGGAGATCTAACTCCTATTAAGTGAAACTATTATATATTTGAGTACTGAATATCGCAATGCTGAGTATTTTATATAATTTCATTAAAGTATTCAGTGTATGGTTTGGTTTTTTTTGTTAAAATGATGCAGATGTTTTCTTCAAATAGAAAGCAATAAATAAAATGTATTTATTTTCTAAAATAAAAGACAGATTCAATTAGTTTCTAAAATAGGCCTCATAAAGATTGTGATAAGACAACATGCATTATTGATTATTTGGATGTGTGTAAATACATGCATCTGTTTACCTTTATTACTTTAAGTGAGCTTAGCCTGTAAGATTGAAGAGAATTTGTGTAAAATGTTTTTTTAATGCATATTGTGGCATTCAGAGTACTCAATTTCCTTTCATTGTCACTCTACTATGTTTTTCTATCTAGCTCAGATTTGTCAGTGGGGAAAAGTCATAAAAGAGCTATAGGTTTCTCCACCTTTGAAAAACTTGCAGTCCTACATTTAGAGTTAGACTTTTCAAATTTGTAGGGATAAATCCAGGTTCTTGTTGAGCTGTTACATATACTCGGTATGAAGTAGGGTCTCAGAAAAAAGCTCTTCAAGTAGCTTTTGTAGAACAGATAGTAAGAAGAAGCCCTTGTTTTGAAGTCCTCTCAATTTATTTAAACAAAACAAAAAGACTTTGTGTTCCTTGTTATAATTCAAGTGAATCTGCCAAGACAGGTGTGTCTGTCTGAACGGTTTTCTTGTAATTCATTATTCCAGGATGCTCAAACCCAGCATTGAATAATACTGAGCCCTGTATTTTTTTCCCTAAGAGCTAAATCATTCCATCTCACTTAACTAATGTATTGATTGACTTTATCGAGTCCATAATAGTTCTGAGTTTATGAGCTGTGATGCCTGGAAATGGATTAGTGCCAGTGCCTCTGAGCCTCTGATGAGATATGGCCAGAAGACAACTGTTTGGTCTCTCAGCAACATGTGAACTTCCAGAATTTGACTTTATTTCACCTTCAAAACAAAGCTTATCATCAGCCACAAGGACCTGAACATGATGTCAAATCCATGCTTCAACTTGCAAAGGTCCAAACTCTGGTACTGTAGTTGTTACTGCACAAGACACAGTTAATATTGGGGTGACACAGTAGCCATATTTGCATACTTGTGGACAAAGCACAGAATATGTCGAGCAGAATTTTATTTATGCACCAGAGGATCTAGACTGTGTTACTATATTTAGAAAACAATCAAGAAATATTACTGAGACCTTGTAGGCTCTTTCTCATGGCTGTGACTTGGAGACAGAGCTTGATCTTGGAGCCTCACTGTGTGAGGTACCTCCTTTGGGCTCTCCAGACCCTTTGAAAGCCTTTGAACTATCTGCAGCTGCTATCATGTCTCTCTCCCCCTTTCCCAAAAGTTTGTCAAGGGAGAAGAAATGATTTGATATGATATTTAACCTGATTGTACGTAGGTCATCTTCAAGTCCTTCATCTTTGTTTTATTTTTTCCATGGTTTCTGGAATGATTTTTTAGAACAGCATTTTCAAATTTGTGATGGTATCTACTGGTTGTCTTTCAAAGACATCAGATGTGTGTAAAATCAAAAACCAGATAGGAAAAGATCACTTTTTTATCTGTCTTCCCATCACTTTTTTGTCTATATGAACCTAGAAAGCTTGGAAGGAGGAAAAGGGGAAGTAAACGCAAGGAACACAGGACTGCAAGTGAATGATCTGTGTTTGACAAAGGACATAGATCAGAGACAAAAAAAAAGATAGAAAAAATTAAAGCCTGTCATTTATCACAAATCACTGACAGCTATTTTTGCTTAAAAGAAAAAAAAAAAAAAGGTCAGAAAACCTATACAAATTTCTCAGATTAGTGGCTTCTGAAGCAGCATTAGTTGAGAAAAATTGGTAAAAAATAATGGTCCTGTTTATAAAGTTTGTCAAAATGAAACAGTGAAAAGTTGAGAAGTTCCTAACTTCTCTAAGTTTAAATATACAGGGAGACCAGGTGGCTACTCTTTCTTTTTCATTTACAATAATAATTTTGAGAGGTCAAGTTCTTGAGTACATTCTGAAAATTCTACTGCAAAGAAATGGCTGGAAGCTTTGGAAAGGAATAAAAGGAGAGGAGAGGGGAGGAGAGGG
>WEIU01016058.1:46518-88650 GCA_013389925.1 Aegithalos caudatus | reverse complement strand
AAAGTCATCTTGAGGTTTTTGCTTTTGAGCTTAAAGTTTTCCACCCTGAAACCCCAGCTTGACTGGTGTTCTGGTGAGCACTGTCCAAACATTAATGTGGATGGATCCTAATGCATGTCTTCCTGTGTATTAAGTTGTTTAAATGCAGCTCAGTCTGTTTGAATAAGTAAACCAAGAATGTGGTGATCCTGTTGAAAAATGCCCTCAGGTAATTTTTTTTTTTTAATCAGGGGACCTTCTTCTGAAGTTCTTAACAACTTCTGCCAGGAAAAATATTAAATACAAGTTCTTAAGCAATTTGCTTTAGCCTCTAGGCACAACTGAGTCCCTTGGGGAAAGGGTGGGTAGGCAAGTGAACGCTGTATCACCTTTAACTCTCCTCACATCTCTATGTGTTAAAGCAGGCAGATGGAGACTAATTTCAGCTATCTGTATCATAACATTTCCCAAATACATATATTTAAAGGAATGTTTTTTCTTAAGAAAACACTGATGTAAGAAATTAAATCCATGTAGCTAGTGCATGAAGCAAGCCTGTCTAGCAGCCTGGATTTCAAACAGTCTAAGGGTAATTTGATACAGTGTTCATATTCCAAGCTCCTGACAAGCAGCTGTTAATTCTAAAAAATATTCACTAAGACTGGGCTAATTTGTGTATCACTAAAGCACTGGTCCTTTTTGCTGTCAGTGCATATTTAAAATTTACAGGGAAAAAAGGATATTCAGTCTTTTATTATTTGTTAGAAAGAAACTGACAGCTACCCTTCTTAACTGAGAGTGATTTTGTTCATATCTACCAGTATCCTTTAGAGTGCCGAAGGCATTTGAAAAGGTGCCACTGCTCTGTCATTGTGTTTATCTGCCTTTACTACCTCGCTAGGGGTTTTTTTTTCCAGTTTTAGGTGTGGGGGTTTTGTTTGGTGTTTTGTTTTGTTGTGGGTTTTTTTGTAATGAGCTTTACTAGAGAGGTTTAATGCTCCTCTTCATTTACAGTCTTTTAGGTGATTATGCAGGATTCGTGGTATCACATCAGAAGAAGCTGCTGTAGATTGATGGGACCCCATCAACCACCCTGCCCACTCAATATTATAAAAATTTGTGTCGTCAGTAGTCATGACGTTTTGTAGGAAGTTGCCCTTTTATGGATACTAGAGCAAATGATATCATCACAATAGGTGGCTCCTGTCTAAATAGGATCATTTGTGAAATGAGATTACAGGCATTTATCTGGGAAACAGGAGACAGAGGCACCTGCTTTATGTAATTGATATCCTGGGGAATTATTGTGTACAATAATCAAGAAAAATCTTCATTTCTAATTCTATTATGTGGGAAAAGAACCTTTCTTTTTTCTGCCTGCATAAAACAAACCCCACTTCCACATGGAATAAGCTCCAGACCATGTTTTCTATTATGCTTGAATATATGGGACATGCATTGCAATCCTATGCTTGCCACACTGCTGCAGTATACTTGTTTTGCAGAGCTCTGTAGCAGGCTAGTCAAAGCTGTGACTAACCAGACCCTTGGATACATACTCTAATCTCTGGCCTTTATTTTTACAATGAATTTGATTTGTTCATTGATTGTATATTTTTTCTGATTTGTGAGAAGCTTCATGCTCTGTGTTTGGATGCTGACTGCAATACACCAATAGTCTTTGATACGGTAAGTCAAAGATGACTCATTTCTTACTCTTGTGCCTTCAATTTATACTTTCTACAACACCATCTCATCAGATAGAAAATTATGTGTTAATTAATGTTGAAGTAGTTAATTTTCAACAGATGCCTTTCCTCTCCCGAGCACTTTGCACCATGTTTTTTTTCCTACTCAGGAAAGCAATAGGTTTGAACTGTCTTTAAGTAAAATGCCTTTGCTGTGATATTTTAAATAATATTGCCATCATTTAACCTAGTCTCCAATTTCAACAATAAGGAAGAAAATAGATCACATGCAGAGATTTGGAACTTAACATGTGATGCTAGAATACGATAAGTTCGATTCAATATTAACCTTTATTACAGTGAACACAATTGGAAAGGCAAGAATCTTTTCAGGGATTTATGCTTCAGATAAAGTAGAAAGGTTTCAGTTTTTATTTGAGTATTAATGCAGTCAGATACATTCAGCTACAAGAGCCCTTATTTCATGTGAAAGCAGTGGAGAGAAAATGCCTTACAGAGAGACAGTTTTCTTTGTAATGCAGCGTGCAGAAGATTCAATAGTACTCCTTATCAAGTGCACTACATGAGATAAGAGCAAAAAACCCCACATATTTGCTGCACCGTAATGAGAGCATTTACATTATAAAATTGTTGCTAACCAAAAATGCTATGGAACAAAAATATATTTTAATGAGCTTTAAAAAGTGCTGTGATTGTACACATAGTATTGATACTTTTGGATACCTAATATTATCTGTACAGTAAGGGTTAAGATTTGATATAAGATTTTTTTTTTTTTTTTTTTTGAGAAACCTACCTTTAAGCAGAGGTCTGGAGGATCACTAGGTTACTGGGTCTTCTTCAGTAAAATTCATTCAATCCTGATTTTAGACTTGGTAACTTTGCAGCAAGTGAATAGTGTTCAAATGCCTTGAAATGTTTAAATATGGGAAGTATTCTTTTTATGTATTTTTCTCCTTCTCATGCTCTAAACTTTTCAACAGCAGAGGTTTGGGGTGTTCCTTTTCCATGCGTATTAATCCTTCTAGTTTTGGATATGCCTATCCAAAAAATCAATAAATTTCTGTTTCAGAATAGATTTCTGATGTGCAGGTAAAATAGCTTGCTCTTTAAAAGTTTATGCAGGAACAAAGCCACAAAGGGAAAAACAAAGAGAGGTCTGTATAAAATGAGAACAAGTCTGATGACAGACTGGCTGTCATCAATTCGCAACTTGTAATTTCTGTTGCTTTTTCACTGCTGTGGAGAAGTTTGAAGGTTTTATTTCTGTAGTATCAACATGATTATTTTACAGGCATGCATTAATATCAGTTCTTGTATTTGATCATAATTAGTTCATGGATCCATATCTGTCATGTTCCCCTGTCATTTGAGACAGACTACAGCCTTTCTATTTAGCAACAAGTGACCAACATGATCATGTAGTGCCCAGTTCAGTACACTTTAAAAAGCATCTTCTGAAATGTGAAAACAGTCAACCAATATTTTTGCTAGGTATACAAAATCTGTGTGTTTAGCAAAGTTGGTGACTACTGGCATCATTTTTTGAGCAAAACATGCTGTTTTAAAATACTAGCAGGCAGGTGAAGGTGCTTCAACACATGAGCAGATTAAACAGCAGTACTGAGCCTGATATTATTGTTTGCTCTTTCAAGAAAAAACACAGAATAAAGACTATTTTGTTCAAATAGTTACATAATGATATTTATTTAATATGTTTCATGGAAGCATTTTTACTGTAAAGGTTTCTTAAAGTGATCTAGAAAAATGAAAACATTTTCACAGATTTCCCTTGTGCATATTAAGCAAAAACTAAAGTAAAGAGGCAGATACTGAGTAGAGGCCAAATTGTATGCAATGTATTTCAGACATACAACTGTTATGTAGCTTAACTGATCAAATCTTAAATATTGAGTGGTTTGCAGGGTGCATCTTTGGGAACAACAACAAAAAAATTGTGTAGTTTACTAGCCCACCTGCTATTTCGAAGTTTTATTTTAAAAAAAAAAACCCAAAAAAATTATTAATTTTTTTACCAGTTTTTAATCTCTTCTATTTTCCCACTAATGTAAAGCAGCTGCTTGTCATAAATAATAAAACAAAAATAATAGAAAAGGTAATTAACAGTTGGAGCAATAAGCACACTGAAGGGCACATAAATAAAAGCAACCCATCCATTATGTTTAAAACAGTATATACAGTTCTTAATATTAAAAGAATATACAGAAGGAGAAATGACCATAGCACAGAGCATACAATGTTTCACTTGCGCTTTATCTAATAAGTTTTAAAATTATATATGGTGGAGTCATAGAACTCCATAGCATAGATTAAACCATGTTAGTTATGCTCCATAGATTTTGCTTATTATTCTGGCATTCTATTATGGTCAACATGTTAGAAATCTCAGCCATATGTTTTTTGAAAACTTTTTGATCTATATACTTAGGATTTTTCTCTTAGATATTTAAGGTTTTTCTCTTAGATATTTAAGCCTTGGCTTTGTCATTGCAGTAAATTTATGTAGTTAATAATTTGTTTCTGGTTTCAAGGAGAAAAGCTTGAGTTTATGCTGGAGTTCATCAAGGAAAATCACAAATAACTGGTCTTCTGTATATTCAAGTTTCATGAGTGTAGTACAAATGAGACCAGATAGATGTCTCTAATGTGAATAAAAATGGAGCTAAGTCTGAACAAAAAGGAAAGAATATGGGATCCACATTGCTATCAGAAACAAAGTCCTAATTAATTATTCTAGAGTAGTAAGGGAAATTAGCTGGAGTTTGCACTCTTAAAAAAAAAAAAAAAGTTCTGTTCAGTGCTAAGCACTTACTCTAGCATAAGGTCCAGAAGTGCCAGCTTCATTTTCTTTGGATACAACAGGCATTACATTTTTTCTATTAAATATACTTTAGGAATTTTGTCTAAGAACAGTGAAAAGTTCTGGAGTACATACAAAACCACACATCCTTGACTGGAGACCCCATGGCTAAATTAAATTTAATTCCTTTTAGTTTCTCCTTGTGTAATATAAAATATTCATATCTGCAACAATGAAAGATTTGCATAGATTGGTGCAATACAAATTATATCTGTTGTAGAATTTAATTGTTTTTGACAGATACACTTGAAAAATTGATATTAAAGCCTGAAAATTGTACACTACAGTATGAATGCCAGAAAAGTAGCTCTGCGCAGCACGCCATTCATTCCTCTTAGCAGTACATTACCAAGGTACAAATAGGGAAACAAGTCTGTTACTGTCAAGACAACCTGCACAGTAAAGCATTCAATGATACACAGAGAAAACCACATAGTAATTAATAGATTTCTATTACTGAAAGAAAGTGAAACTGCATCTTAGTTGCCATTAACATCTTCAGAGAAATGGCAGGCAAATAATAAACGCTACTGCAGCTTTTGTGGTAGCAATAATTACTTGCAGTATTAAAGTCAAAGATTTAAAGGTCACCGTTGCCCATCAAACTAAAGAGAGAAAGAGATCGAAAGTAGAAAAATTATTTAAGAATGATACATTTCCGTGATCTCTGAGAAAATTCTTTCTTTGTCACTAGGTTCAAGTTTTAGCTGATCTGTATAGTAATCTGTTGTCTGTCCTCCCAGTTCTAAGCACTCAATCTGACATTTGATACAAGAGCAACAACATCCTTTAAAATTTTCAGTTCATTTTCTAGGTGACCTACCATCATCAAATCCTTGGTTTCTAGGGCTTGAACACGCTTCTGCTGAAGCTGATGGCAAAACATTTACTGGCTTAACTGGGATCATGATAAGGGCAACGTACCATCTAATAACAGAGGCCAGAAAATATCAGGCTGCCTTTTCCTTGTCAAACCCAGGCACTGTTCCTATGGGCAGAAATCTCACAGCAGTTCACAAAGAGGAAGAGGACTTCCAGACTTCATGTACTTTACCCACAGAGAGAGGAGGGACAAGTGCAGGCCAGGCATGTCAAGATAAAAGATTCCAGCAGCATGGCAGGGGGAAACGCGTGGCTTAGGGCAGCCAGGTGCTGTGTGCCCCAGGCTGCGCTGCCTGCCTGCACATAGCACCGTGTAGCACCTGCTGCCAGGACCACATTGGGGTCCTGCACTTCAAATGCCAGGATCTAACAGGAAAGCAGGTGTTGGTGATGAGATGTTACTTCAGCACACAGTCACAGTCACACTCCCTCACTGTGGCTGCTCCTCTCTATGTGATGACAAGGAAACCCAAAGGGAGGTGTTTCATCTCCTACAGAAATTTTGCTGCGGGGTTGGAGGGGGAAGTGAATTCGGCACTGCTTTGAGGAGTGGGCCCAGTTCAGATGTTCTTGTTTTTAACTGAATCAGGCACCTAAGAGGTACTTATTCTTAGAAAGCTGTCTTTGTGCTGCCTTTCCTAGAGAAAATGCCTGGGTTAAACTCCCCCGAAACCTCATATCCCTCACCATTCACATCATCTGCATGGCTAGGAGAGGGCACCGAACTCAGGAGCTGTTCTGTACATTTCTCCAGAAATTAATTTTTAATCCCTTTTTTTTTTTCATGCATTTTTGGTCCTATAAATTTTATCAATGGCTCTGTAAGTGGGGTATTGCCATCTGGACAACTATCCTTGCATCATATTTATTTCCCTTCCCTCTGTCCAACTGCTAATAGCAGGAGCAGGCAAGAACTAAAAGAAATTAAAAACATATTTTTTCTGTTCACCCTGTGTGTTTGACAGCATTTTGTATCTATTCAGCCTCCTTTTTTCCTCAGTGCAATCATTCGGCTTCTTCCCATTTGTGCAGCCATAAAGTGTGTGAAAGGAGAAAGAAGGTGAAAGGAGAAAACATCTTAAACCAAGAGGAATGATACTGTAGTGTCATAAAGATTGGCAGGCTAAATAGCTGAATAGGGAATCTTGATTTTATTGATTATATGTAGTCAATGGAATCTTTCTCATAAATATGTAGTCTACATACATTTTCATAGATTTAGTTAAAGACTAAATTATACCTTACAATTAGACAATTAATTTGGGCTATTGCTCTGAACTGCTGTCTAAGCATTTGTCTGTCCATATTTAACCATACTGCCACATATTGAAGTTGTGGTATTATTTCATTATTCCTTCAGCCGATTCATCTGAAGAGGTTCACATCCTGCCACAGACACTTGTTCCTTCCCACTCTGTGCCTGAAGTGTGCCTGGTTGTGCTGAGTTGGCTTTTTCTGTGGCCACGCTCCAAACCATGGCTTTAACAAGACCTTTTTCAAAAACATACAGACAAGCTGAACAGACCTTTTTTTAAATTATATTCCTTTTTTTCTGTGAGCATGCAGTACCATTTTATTTGCATGTTCCATTTGACAGTTCCATTTTAAAGCACACCAGATGATAGCTAGGTTGATCTAGGGAAAAAATATGCAACTAGGAATAAGACTAACTTCCAAAAAGAGTCTTAAATCAGACCTATATCCAAAGAAATATTAAAAAGCTTGTTATGTTTTCCTGGTCTAAATGTTTGGTCCATTCTAGATGAAAATAAGTATGAACTTGAAATGCATTCTAACCTGGGAAGCTTCCTTTCCCAGGACTGTGCACAGCAACACAATCTTTAGTGTTTGGTGTCCCTTAAAGCTTGTTGTAGTGCTACTTTGATGGATCCCTTATGTGCCTGTCAAGCAGTCGGTGCCTGCTTCTTATCAGTCCCATGCATCCCAGACAGAATCCCCTAGATTTCCTACATAGACACTTACTGCTTTGAATTAAACCCTTTGTATCTGATCTCAGCATGGGGCTTTATGGATACACCTATGCTACAGTAAGCAAGAACATGCATATATATTTATAACAATGTAATCTTGAGATTCACTTTTGATTTGCCTTGTTCTCCTAGGATCTCATGTCTCCTGTACCTGTTCTCATGCAGGAATGCTGTAATGTGTGAGCAGGAGCAGGCATTTGTTCATAAGGGCACAAACACACACACACACGCACACACACACACTTTCAGTAAGAGAGCCAGGAAAAGCAGCGTGTGTCCCCCTGAGATACTGCCAGATAGCACAGGCCACAAGAGCCAGGGAGGACCCTGAAGACCTCCTGGTGCCTTTCCCCACTCAGCTCATTGTCCTGCTCCATGGCCACACAAGCACTGCAATCAGTGCCCAAGCCTGGAGCTCTAGTGACAGACCTAGTCTGGTCCAAATTCTGGTTCTAACACATTTAAATGTAGGTACACAATTCTCAGTTAAGCCTTTTCAATGACCGAGTACATTTTAAATAACAAAATCAGTAAAAGATGGATTTTGTACTAATGATTGTATAGTGATGGGATTCTGAAGTGAATAAAACTCTTGACTAAAAATTCTAAAATTTCCACTCTTAATTTATACGTGAATAATTAACAGCATCTCCCAAACTCTCACACATGGCTGTAATTTAGCTGTCTCATAAATACTTCAGTCTTCATTGTGTTGTGCAATGCTACTGCTTTGCAAGCCAGGCCCATGGGGGATTTTTCAGAAAAGTAGCAAAACAGTAATTTTGGCTTTTTGCCGGATGAATCCCTTTGATTCAGTTATTTTTATATCACTTATGTGATCATGCTATTAGCAGTGATAATAAAATAATAAATTCCACAGGTATTTGGGAAGAAAAATAAGAGCAGGACAAGTGTTTCAGGCACTTTGGTGAAGGGTGAAGATGTGACTTAATGCTGAAAACATTTTTGGTTGTTAATAGGTCATACAGTTTCCTTATGTCATTCCTCTGTAAAGTATAGATGGCAATACTTTGCCAGGTAGTGGAAGGCTGTGTTCTTTGAGATAAAGGCACAGAAGTTGCCCCTTTGATATATTGGGGAAGCACAACTGACGTAAATTGATAATTACATCTGATTTTGTTCATACAAGTTTCTTTCATGTTTCTTCCCCTAAGGAAGGGGAAATCATCCCCAAAGAAGGGCAGACATTTATGTTGATTCTCTTCTGTCAATATTCTGAGACTCTGAAGAAGTGCAGTGAAAATGACTGCATGCAGAAATCAGGGAAGGTACTTAGGGAACCTGGCCACTTATATGCTCACTTTTAAATCTCTTCTTCAACTGCATTTTCCATTTCTTTAGATTTAAAACATAAAATTACAGCAGTAGTCAAGTGTGGGCAGATTTAAAGACCTAATAAAGAATGAAGATTTGCATTAGCTTTCAAAAATTAAGGTTTTGAAATTGAAAATATATTGAAGACACACTGCAGCTGGTGGGATTTGGCTTCGGACTGTTGTAAGGAAGTTCTTGAAAGTGCAACTCTTTAACACATTCTACACTTAATTTCATTTTAGTTTTGAAGCATTGAGAAATCCAGTTAGCCTGAAAGGTGCTGCATATAGCATACTACATTTGCATGAGACAAAAAGAGGACAAATCCTATGCACAAGAAGCACACAGGCCTGGAAACTAACTCAAATATTTAAGATACATTAAATTATATTTCATAAGACTCTTGTTTTAAAGCTAATTTACTGGCACAACTTCTGTTTTACTGATTTCAGTTACGAATTCTATTAACAGTTCAGTATGAGGCGATCAGCTGCTATGTCTTTTTCCTTTAGCAGTGCCAATTTTATGAATACAATATTAATTTTCTCCCTACCCCCTTTTTCTCCCTACCCCCTAAGGGTAAAGTAATATCATGCTTTCCTTTCTAGAGTATTCTTTCATGTTAAATGGTCTTAACAAGTCAGTTTAACTGTGTTCAAATGGGTTACTCTGAAATCAAGAGAGGCCACATTTGAATTTCCAGGCAGTGTGCCACTAAGAATCCAATTAGGGGTAGTCAGTTGGTGATGAAAAGATGAGATTTGAATGGAATTTCAGGCTGGAGGTCTGCACAGTTTCTAGTCACATGTATGTGGCACCTGTGCCCCTGCTCCATGGGAATTTCGATAGTGCTGATATGGTTGAAATTTTTTCAGAGACATTGAAATCTGTGAACAGATCAAGACCATATTGGATATTAAATAATAGAGATTCCTCCAAATAAAATAATTTAAATTAATATTTTTATCCTTAAATTCAAGTGGTCTTATTCACATAGCTGTGATATGAACAGAAAAATAACAATCGAGAATGGGATTCTGAACTACAGTTTACAACACAAAAGGGGACACTGTGAATCCTGTGCTAGCAGCCATTCCCTTTAAATGAAGGACACTTTTACAGAGAAGTTGTACAGGATAAAAGAGGTATAAAATAACAGTGTGCCCAAGTAAAGGGAAGTAGGGACCTACCGAAACTTTCCTAAAACTACAAAATCAATGGACTCTGATGTCCAACTGTACAGGTTAGCTTAAAAACTAAGTTTGTGTGATTTTTATTTGTTTTTTAGCAAAAGTATATAGGTCCTTATATTAAAATCAATGGGATACTTACTAGTAGACAAAACTGGATATAAAATTACCCTGATGTCCACCTAGAAGACATAAATGCAGCTCCTTCTGCTCAACCTATTGCCAGTTAAAGCTAAAACCTTAGCTCCTACTGACTTGTGAAAAGTAGCTATTAAAAATTATGTTCATGAGGTTATGGAGTAAACTAAGATGGCAAGAGAACCTGTTAGCTTTTTTTTTTTTTCAAAAGTTCAAAACCAGGCTACACACATTAATGAGAATGCTCAATTAAAGTTTTAAAATACATTCTCCAAAGCAGACTTGGTTTTCTGCATATATTTTATGCATCAATAGGAACCTGGACACATCAGAATTTTAGCAATCTTCTATCAGCTGGAGACTTCTTCTGAGGGCTTTTTTACAGCTTTCTTTTCTCTCTGTTAAAACAAGATAAAACAAAAAGTGATGTTTCACTAGTAATGGCAACATTAAACAAAGACTTTAGTATATTAAAAGAATAAAAGATATCAGGTCTAATGTGGTAGTAAGAAATTAGCAGCATATGCTTTTGTGGAAAAAAAAGTAAGCTCCTTGCCCAAGAACTTAGCATAAATCTGAACTGCTAGCTCAAAGATCCTTATTTTCAGCAAGACAATGTTGATTCATGTAGATTAATAAAATGTTTATATATCATCATCTCATAGGATATGAGATCTGGTCTGTTGAAGGAGTTAGAGATTTGTCATTTATATGAAGGAGATTACCTTTTGAACCACTGAGGCACGAGTTTAAATTATTCCAAGTTTACATCTCTGTAACTAAACCTTTGTCTGAAGAGTTGATTTGATTTCCCTGAGTTAGCTTGAACTAGATTGCTTATTCACATAAAATGGCCTGTTTGCCATGTACTCTGCTCATGGAGTCCTTCTTTCACTTGCTACTGATACACTTCTGCAGGGGTTAAACATGTCTCTGCAGGGGTTAAAAATGTCAATACCTAAATCAGTTGTCTAGGCAAAATGTTGGAATCCATTTCTCTATATGGTATGAAAATTTTGCTAGATAACCTCAAGCAAATGAAGGCTTTTTCTGTTTTCAGCCTGCAGCAAGAGAAAGGAGCAGCACTAAGCTATTTAATAATTTTTTTGAATATTGTTGCTATAAAAAACCTGCTAAACATTCATCTGTTAACCTCTAATGTTAGCCATAAATACAAACCTTTACAACTTTGATTTATTTCTGTATTGACTCAAAACAATGGTTTTTATTTCATTAACAAAATATCTGATGTGATGATTTGATTTCTGGAAGACTGTGTATTTCTGATTTCAGTGCTTGTGCTGGGTTGACCTTAGTCAGATGCCAGACCCCCACCCAGACACCTCTCATTCTGTTTCTTCATCAGGATGAGGTAGGAAATAGTTTATGGAATGAGATAAAACAGGGAGGTCACTTACCAATTACCACCATGGGCAAAACAGATTCAGCCTGGGGAAATTAACTTAATGTATAGCCAATTTAAAACAAGCTTGGATAGTGAGAAGCAAAGAAAAATGAAAATAACTCCTTTCCCCTGACCTCTCCTTCTTCCCAGGCTCAACTTTACTCCTTTATCCCTGACTCCTTGGCCTCTGCCACCCATGGTTATGGGAATAGGCGTTGGAGTCCATCCATAAAAACTCTTCCCTGCTGCTCCTCAACACACATCTTCCCTGATGTGTCCTTCCATGGGCTGTAAACCTTCATGACCAACTTATCTATGTGTGGGGTCTTCACAAGTTGCATTGTGGCTGCTCCACCACAGTCCTCTCCACAGGCTGCTGGAGAATTTCAATTTTGGTGCCCGGAGCACTTCCTCCCCTCTGCTCTCTTTCATTCCCACAGGTTTGTTTTGGGGTTTTTTTCCTTGGAATGTTTAAAACAGAAAGTTTGTCATTTATCTGATTATGTATGGAGCAGCAGTTTAAAAAGCCCTGGGTCATATGAATGGAGTGCAGGTATGATGTGTAGGGGAACCATCAGAAAATTAAATCATGTAAGGATAGAGAAAGGTGGATATAGGGCAGACCTGCCTAAAAAATGGCACCTTGATCTGAAATGTAAAAGTTGTTCCAAATTTTCTTTTAAAACTAATCTATTTTATTCTCTTTTGGAGACAGTATTAAACTTATTTTTAAAAGTGTCAATGAAAATTTCTGGGGGAAGAAATTATTTTTCTTGTAAAATATTACAAAATAACTGTATTTTGATAAATTTCATAGTGTTTTAGTTAATGTAAATTTTTAAAGTATTATTTCAATAATACTTTTGAGAAAAGTATTAATTTCAATAGTTTCAAGAAAAATTTTGAGAAAAGTCCTCAAGTTTGACAGTGGGGATCAACAATTTCAAAGCCATTTGAATGCTAGGTAAAATATATCTGTAGAAGCAATAAGATTCATGTGTTCTTTTTTTCCATCTTTGATATAGTCCAGCCCATGGGAGGTTGTAGGGCATCCAGCACAGCAGAAATCAGAGCAAATGGGCAGCAGAGCAGCCCGTGTGTCTCTGTGCCCTCATCTCAAACCACCAAGAGGGGATGAGATTCTTCCCTTAGTGCCAAGAGGGGACCAGCCTGTTGCTCATGGGGAGCACCTCTGAGGTTGAGGAAAATGCTTCCCTGGCAGACAGCTGGTGAGACTGCTTGCCTGGCACTGCACAGCATCTCGTCCTCCAGGAGCTCCCCTCCTTGGAAGGGAGCACCAGGCAGCATGGCTCCTCTGCAAGTGGAGGTTTGACCAGGTTCTAGAATGTGGATTGCTCCTCTATGTAGTGGTGTAGATTACATTCCATATCACTTTGACTTCAACTTGATAGCAATGCTGAATTCCTTCCTGTACAGTGCATCTACAGAGAGAGCATGTTGGCTCACATCTTCAAGGAGGTCCCATGGCAATGGCAGAACCATACTGTTGCATGTTTTTCAGATGTTTTCAGGCAGTCAGACCAGTGTGTAAGTCCACAAAAGTTTACATGTAACCTCATGTAGCCTCACAGATACGAGAATGAACAGTGAGCTTATTTAAATGATGATTATTATGAAACCAAATCTTGAGTAAATATCAAAGAAAACTATATAATACAAAAAAAAAGTTAGACACTCTGCCCCCCCAAAAAAAGAAACAAAACCCAAAAAACAAAACACTCCTGTTATCTTGGGACTATCCTGATGACAATAATGTAGAAAATATATGCAAGTGATATGTATAGTCTGTGCAGTTTTTAATACAGTTAAATTATCTGTATAGACTCACACAGGACACAGTATGCAGTGCTCATCCTTTTTAGCAGGCGTGCAGATATGCTTTCTAAAAAAGCGATTACCATGCTATTCACAGTGATTCATTATGCTGTGGCACTGAAGTGCAAGTTGGAAATGTAAAATACATTGTGCCTATTTCCAATAAATGCCTTTTCTTTGTAGGTATCTTGATTTATCTATATAAGACTCTTCTGATTATTGCTACTATCTAGGTAATCAGAGTTCAAATTCTAAGAAATCTTCTATTTTGCTGCAGATATGTCATGCAGTTTCTATGGGACTGACCACTCTTTCTTAGTGCAACTTTTTAGCAGGTTTTTAAAAATATCCATTTTTCATCAAGCATAGCTCCAATATTTACTAGTGTGAGGAGACAGCAATGAGGAATACAAGTGAATGCTGTCTGCCCTAAGGTGCAGTGATGGCAGGAGATCAAGATGTTGGAGAGATGTGGTACACTCTAATGGAACCTTTGCCTCAGGCAGTTCTGCCTGTGGAATAACAATACTGATTTAGAACCAAACATTTATTGATTGATTGATTGATTGATCTTATTCATTAGCTCTGGCTTCAGGCTTGGTCAAAAGCCTCAGACTAGCATGGGTTGACTTTTATTTATTTGACTTAATAATATTCGTTTAGCCATAATACTGCAATGAAGGAGGAAGATGTTAAGAAAAGTAACTCCTGAAGGTAGACTAATAGCTTGCATACAGGCAATTAAACTTACAAGGAGATGCATATGGTGCAGACTTACTCTTGCCAAAGTTTCACAAGCAGGCATTTCCAGATTCTGGACAAAAATGTTGCACCACGCTGTGTCAATCTGTCTGTGCCTAAGGCTGACTGTCTCTTGGATGCATGGTTATTCTTTAATACCAGGAGCTTTACTCAGGCAGAATTACTGTGCAACATATTGTGCATCGCTGTGCCTTGCTCAAAGTGCTTAGGGATAAATGCAGCTCTGGCAGGAAAATTAATGTGTTCCTTTTGTGCTTTATTTTATTTTAATTAGGGAAAGTAGTAAAGTTGTTTAAAGGAACTTGCATTATATATGTATATAATGTTCAAAACCCCAAACAAACTCACTCAAATATGCTCACAATCAATATTGTATATGCCAAAGTGTAAAATAACTAGGAGAAGGATATTGCACTAGGTTGCCTTGGATGGATTCAAGAAATATGTTGTAAAACTTTTATATTTACAAAATCCTCTCTCCTTCTAAGATATGTTACCTGCAAATTTTAGGAAAGCAAGTGAACTTGCAATGTTTATCTAAACTCACTGTGTCCTTGATGTTACTAATTGAAGAAAATATATGCACATATATGTTTGCATGTATACATACATATAGAAGCAAAGTAATGTGAATCTGTTGCACACTACAGTGATCTGCCTCAGTCATCCGAGCACATCTCTGAAGTGAGGAAAGATCATTATCCTTATTTTGAGAATTAAGCAGAGACTGTCAGTACCTCCATATCCCCAAAGAGGCCTTTGGCATAGTATGAAATTAAACACATTACTCACCAGTCTTGCACTACAGCCATAACCACTGACCTGGATGATGGACACACTGCAGAGATCTTCAGTCTTTCATAACAGTTATTCTTGATTTTTTTCTCCACATCTGATGACTGTGTGTGACAAAATTCTATGACAGCCAGGATGGCCAATGTGTTTTCTCTAGTAATTGCCCTAAAACTTCATATATCTTGGGCTGACTCAGACAGCCTTGGCCACTCAGAAAAATTGAATCTGTGCAAAATTTGGGTCTGTGTTCATCTAAGGGGACAAAAGATCTGGCAGAAATCTTTGATCTCACTGTTCCTGGAACTGCAATTAGGAACATCCATCTGTGACCCCACTGCAATATGTTAACATACTCCTGGGACTCTTACAACTTGTAAGAGTCATTACTGCAAACTCAGTATGTATTACTAATCTCAAAACCATGCTGAAGTTCCATCACTGCGTGATGCTGGTGTGTGCTTTAGATCTAATATCACCTATAAACAATGGCAGAATGAAGCATTTAGTCAGTGTTTGCATAGCCTCCTATAAAGTATCATAATTCAGAAAAATAAGTGTCAAACATGCTTGACAGATAATAAACACTTTATTGTATAAGCTACAGCTAATTTTATCCTGAGATATGTTGACATAAATCCACCTAATTTAATCTGAACTTGCAGTAATATATGATCATGGTGTATACATCAGCAACTGTGTATCAGGTGTTGTGCACTCTTCCTTTCTGAGTCTCACTATCCCTTCAATCTTTTACTAATAAGTAGCACAACAGTGAAAAATGCCAGTCATTTCCCTTTCTCATTGCCTTCTTTGGATAGAGATAGAAAAGGGGGAAACAGCCTTCAAACTATTGTATCCTTTCCTCATTTTAAATCAGTTTCTATAAGGATTCAGGAGTCCCAAAGCTGTGATTGCAGCAAAGGATGTGAAGATAGACTACTTGAGATTACACAACTCTTTTGTCTTTTCCTTTACATGCAACATAGAAGAGTTTAAGATATTCCCTAAAAGAGCAGCCTAGTATTATGTCCTTCAGAAAAACATGTGTTTATTGGTATCTCTTATTCCTAGAGCAGATTTTACATGTGTGAAAAATGGCCTTAATATCACCTAAGATGATGTGGACAAGAATGGCACATGTAAGCAAAGTTATAGGATAGTATTACTGTTTATCCAAAGTCCAAAAGTCAATTACAGGGCCATTACAGTCTTTAAAAGACCAAAAATAATTCTATCTTTTTAATTATTTTCCTTCTTGAAAAATCAATAGCAGTATCAGCTGTTTTTCATCATCTTCTGTATCTCTTTTAAAATACTTTATTTTTCCATGTGTACCCATCAATTTTGACTTTTTTCTGTGCAGGCAGCACTTTTGCATTTGTGAAAGATAAGGGACTGAGAGCAAGTTCAGTGCTTTCAGCTCTGGTGCACAGATTGGAAAAACTATGGTGTAAATGAGTGCATATCAGTTCCCATTTCTCTGAATTTACACCTTTTCACATATGCTAAAAAGCACAGCTGGACATAAACATGTCATAATCACTCATAGTACCATTCTTCTATTTTGTGTCAATTTTGACAATTGACTGCAAGATGCTATGCTTTGTTAATTGAAGGATTGTCTCTGATCTTAGATGCATCTTGATACTACTCTTTAGAGCTAGAGAATGGGTCTGCATCCTCTGCCAGAGATCTAATACCTGGATATTTATGATGAAGGTCATACCTGATAAAAATATGCATAATACTTACTTCAGTGAGACCTCTGTTTTTTCACTATCATGGATGCTCAGTACAGAACTTGGTTGTGTGTGACATGCACACTAAAAAGGTCCTAAATAACTATTTTCACTTTAACCTTTTCTTTCCTTCCCACTGATTGAAACATCTTTTTAGAACCCTTAAGTCTTGTTTGCAGCTGGGAAGTCTCATCCATTTGTTTAATTCTCATCTTCCTTGAAGTGGGTAGTTGTGGGAGAATTGGATCATCACCATGATATGGCACACAATGTCACCAGGAAAAGGCCTGGTTATTCTTGGAGGACTTCTTCTCTTTTCATATCAAACATGCACTGTCTTAATATAGCCCTAACAGAGGCTCCTAATACTGCAGGGATCTCCAGCTAAGATTTAATGGCAGTTCTCAACTTTAGTTCCCTTGTGTAGCACAAGTACTTCATCTGTACCCCAGGCCAGGGAGGCAGCATTACAGACTTTCTTCTCTTTTGAGGAAATGGAGCAGAAACTACTTGATGAGGAAACTGATAATTTCCACAGCATTTTGTTTCAGTAGAAAAGGAGAGAAGAGGTACCTTCAGTACTGGGGACCCCCATGGATAAGGAATATCTATCTTTAGGAAAAGAGCTGAGGAGGCTTGGGGTTGGTTCTGAGGTAGGAAGTCTGTCCCCAAGACTTCAGTAGCCAGTTCAGGGCATAAAATCAGGGAACAGTAGCCCAGCCTATGAAGCTACCAGCTGGCATAAGTCCCTTGGTCCCATAGAAAAAAATCTCTGCCTATAGCTTCAGGTTTAGCATATGGAGATGAGCCTTTTTTAATCCATCCTGTGTGTGGGTTCAACTTCTTAAAAATAGTTGCTGCAGCTGCACACTTTGAGTCTCTGTTCATTTGAAGTAGGAGGGATGCTGAGCAGGTTTACTGCACAGTGTCTTGAATCAATGTCTCCCCACTGCCTGAAATTCTCCTGGGCACACCTTTTGCACAGGCCAAAAAGGGGTTCTGCTTATCAGCCAATATTCATATTAATGCATAAGCACTGTCTAAAGCAAGTGTGAAAATGTTACCAAGAATTAACAGCACATTGAATAGACCTTCAATTATTCATTGAGAGCCTACTTATATTCCTCTTTGGCATTATACTTAGAAGTGTAACGATGCGTTTTCTACAGATTTTATGGATTAGAAAATCATAGGATTAGCCACTCCATAAATTAATCCTGATGTATGTTAAGTAACTAATCTAAAAATGGATGCTTCCCATATAGGAAATGAATAATTAATTTTGTTTTCCTGGTTAAAAAAAATCCCTCAGGTGCTTTTCTGTTTTATGCTGAAGCTGAAATTTTTTAGTCCTCTGACAATGTCTTACACCCTCCAATATGTCTTGTTTCTATGGAGACACCAATGAACTGCAGCTTGCATTCTTCTGCATATCACAATACAAGGTTGCTTCAGAATTTTCCCAGTGTTTCACTGTATTCTCTTTTAATTAGAAATTATCAATAGGTTCAGTACTCTTGCATGGTGCACTTGCATGCATGCACAGGCACATATGACCCCTGTGACTGCGAGCCAGCCTATAAACACAATGTATGCTTTCAAAGTTTTAGTTTAGAGAACAGCACATTTTATGTTGAGGCTTATAAGACCAGAATTCTGAGCTATACAGGATGGCAGTGTGGGAAGATAGATGATATCTTGTATGCAGTAGATGAGATGGCAGGATTTTTTACCTCATGCTTCTTAAAAATAGGAAGGATGTATGGAGTTCTGGAATGAACATAAAATATGTTTTTGGTTCTTTGAATTATATTAATATTACCTGATATTAGTTAATTCTGTTAATATTATCTTATATTTTTACTTTCCCTCCCTCATAATTTTTATATGAAATTTCACCCCTCATCCCTCCCACATAGAATCATCAGTTATTGCATGATGTTTCTGGAGATCTGATTGTCTGAGCCATATTGTTCCTCAGCTGTGAGCAAAAGGATTCCTCTTCAGGGCAGCAGGAAGTAAACACTTGTGTGGCAGAACACGTGCTAGCAAACAGCCAAAGAAAGAAGCTATGTAAATTATTTTGTTTATTAATTAAAAATGTACTGTGAAGTAAACAGTATTTTTAATTATCAAGACCCAGTGAGACTGAAATGATGCCAGAAGTTGTATGATATTGTTAGTGATCCTTTTGAATTCAATAATATGCCTATTCTTCCTCCAAGTAGTCTGAATTATTTTCCCCTGGATAAATTCAACAGATAAAACAGAACCAGACTGGTGCTGGTGGCCTGAGTTTGGGGTTTTTTTAAGTATTATTATAATTAGTTCATATTATGATGAAATAGATTTCCAGTAACAACTCAAAATAGCATTTTAGAGGCCTCATAACAGATAAATGTTTATGTAAACCACCTGCTGATGGCAACAGATTACATCTGATGCTCAGTTTTTGTGCTAAGATGTATCCTGAGTAACTTTTTTCTCATTTTTTCTTTGTGCTACTCAGCAGACTGTATTCTCCTGCTGTCTCATACGTTCATTGTGATCTCCTCTAGATAAAGAGTTGGGTTTTTTTTTTTCATTTTTTAAAGACTTCTGAAGTAGTCAGTAATCGTACTTAAACAACTAATAATTCAATGAAAAATAAAGGGTTTTGATGATACACTTCTAATATTTCTTGCCAATATGTTTGTATTCATACTAATACATGCATATATACAGATATATGTATGTTTGCCTTTCTTCACTGTTTTTGTTCTCAAACTGAAAAGGTAAAAACACAACTAAGCCTTTTATAGACATGATTTCAGAAAGAATGCTTTGTTTTAAGTCTATGAACATTTATTGCACTCTCAAATTATTTGAACTGTTCAGTATTTTTGTTAAAAGACAGAAAATAAGGTTTAACCTCTAAAAGGGCCTAAGCATTACTGCTTTCTCAAGGATAATAATTGCAGCTATGCAAGCTAGCACATAACAGTTAAATATATCCTTGCTTTTGACAGAAGCTAGTGGAGTTGGAACAGGGATGAACATAGCTTATTAAATATAGCTCTTATGAAGACTGCTCTATAATTACTGTGACTTTTCTTTGTATCATTATGATCATAGGCTGATGAAAACAATGAATCGTGTGCTTTGAAAAGGCCAAGAACTATTCCACCAAATAAAAAAGATTGTACCTGGAGTAACAACCCTGTTAGTTTTCTTTAAGTAGCCTGTGTAAATAATACACTATAAAGGTTAAATAACTTTCACCAGAGCTCCTTCTTCCATCCATAAGAGTTAAAAACTTAGAGGAGGATGCTCCAAGAAGGATCTAGAATGCTTCATTCCATTAAATCAAATACATATCAATGAGCAAATCTTTTGATAGTCTTTTTAATTCAGACTGGGTTTTTTTTTGTATAAAAGATTTGCTGAAATTTTTTAATGTCTGGAAGGGTTTTCTGAAAACCTCAGAATGAAATGACCTATATACTCAAAATACTACGATTACAAAAATGTCTGATTGTCCTTTTCCATCAGCTCTGTCACTTTTCAGGTTCAAAATAGTTTTGGGGACCTGAATTCAAATATTTTCTGTCTTTCCTAAGCCATGAGAGATTTCTGCATTTTTTGCCCCCAAAAGATGGATAAATGTCAAGTGTATGTTCTTTTGGTCTAGATTATATCCATTTTTTTTGGGTCTGTGTTGATCCGACTGGGGAGGCAGCAGACCCTGATGTAGTTGCTGTGTGTCAGGAGCAGTGTACTTGAGCTTTTCAACAAAGACCTTGGTCAGTGCCAGAATCCACTGTCTTCAAGAACGCCCTTGCTTGTGAAGCTTTCCCCCATGTGTACTTACTGAAAACTAGTTTTTAAGAGGCCAGAATTTTGACACTTAAAAATTCAGCAGCTCATTTCTTCTTAGTTATAATTAATAATTGCATTTTCTTATTTATAGATTTCATGAGGCAATTTTTGTTCATCCAAACTGAGCAGTATTTATTCCAGACTATCAGTACAAAGAAAATGTGAATCAGTAATTTCAAAGGCAAAGCTAGGGGTTAAGAACCGTTGGTGTTTGCTGTCGTGCTCGCAGAGCTGGAAGGCAGATAGGGCCACCACGTCAGATCAGGGATGGGTACACTGCCTTTTCAAGCAATCACTTAACTCCTTCTGTGAACCAAGCCAGCTGTATATTAAAGGCATAAGGTTCCTTGCCTTGACTACATGTACTGGAAGACTTATATGAAGGCTTCCTGATGGTTGTTATTTATCTTCTCACTTCTACCCTAATTTATTCCCAGTTAGTGTGTTTGCAGGTCATCAGTAACTCTGCAGGTAAAATAGGTCTTTTCCTTCTCTGTTTATGTTTTTTTGGTACGTCTTATGCTTCCCTTAGTTATGCTGGAAATGTATTTGGAATTGTTTGTGTCTGTGGTACATTCATATATATTCTCACTATGTGTGTCTATTTATGTAAATAATATTATCTTCTATTTAATATTTTTTGTTATCACATACCCTTCTGCACAGCCTTAAAGCAACCTAATTGTTTTATCAATTGCATGGAGTTAATTCAAGGATCTCAAATCTGTAAGGGTAAACTATGGTATGGAATTGCGAGTATGAAGAGGTAAATAGAAAGGAGAACTGTAGTGAATAGTTCAAAATCCATTCTGAAGCAAATACAAACTTTCCAGTAGGTTTGGTTTAGACAAAAGCAAAGACATAAGCAGGCAGATTTTCTATGCCAAGGTTTCACAAATGGCTTTCTGGTAATGCCACAATTAAACATCAGTCAATTGAAAAAATAATGACTTAGTGAAACCAATTAAAAGGAATTATTTTGACAAATGGGCTTTTAGACCTTGCTGCAGAAACCTTGGCTGATGACACATTCCAGTTGTCCAATGTGCTACTATAATGATTGGTCTCTGTTTCAGCCTTATTTAACAGTTTCATTAATAGTATTAAAGAAAGCAAGTGAACAGCATGTTAATGAAGTCAGCAGATGATGTAAACAGCAGGAATCAGAAAATAAACGATACTTAGAGGTTAGAAACATGAGCAGGAGGAGTTATCAATGTATCATATTCTGATTGAGAGAAGTGAGAAGCTAATGCATCTGTGATAAACTAGTTCAGAACTGATTTTATATGCCTAATACATATTAATTAAATACGCATAAATATACATATTAAATTACACTAAAAGATTTTGTCTGGTTGTGAAAGGCCCAGTTTGTAGTTAGTATAATGTCTAAAAGGAAAATACTGTCTTTGAAAGAATGTGCAGATAAATTGTGTAAAACACTAGATGTCTAATTGCTGAGTTTCCCATCAATGAGTGGATTGGAGGAGCAATTTGCTGTTGCTCAAGCAGGGGTAATGCAAGAGGAAAGACTGAAATGTAGTGAATGAACAAAAACAGAATGGAAAGGAAGACTACTGTTTTCCACATATCTGAAATGTGTAAGCATTTAGAAAAGATATGACATATTTAACATTACCACAAAATTGATATCAGGAAAATTTTCTTTATTAGATGAAAGCAGCATCTAGCCATACTAAATCAAGATTAAAAAAAAAAATACATACAGTCTCTAAAGCACAATTTAGTTCCAATTAATGGAAACCTAAAACAGGCTGTAGGCTCCACTCACTTGCATACAGAAATGCCAAGTCTCTCCAACACCCCTTGCTGGGAATGCATGTTGCAGAGTTCCTAAAGATTATATTTAACCTACACTTTTTTCCCCCCCTTCCCCAACAATATCCAAATAATAGGATAATTTCCCAAGTGCTCCACTCAGCAAGCCCAATCCCACACAAGCTCTAAAATATTTCCCCTTCCCCGGTGTGGTGACATGCATGCTGCAGGCAGACTGACAACTACCTCCTCCAGTTGGAACATATAATCATCAATACCCTTCTGAGCTCATTTAAAATGTGACTAACTTAAGCCAAAGCTCATACATTGTCAAATCCCACTTGGTGAGTCTTGTTCCTGTTCCAGCTGGAGATGGGCCCACGCTGGAATTTGGGAATCTAGTTTTCATGTTCCAAAATTGAACAAAGAGACTCGGACTCATTTCTAGTTTCCTAAACTGCAGTCATGTCTGTAAGTAAAATGCTGAAACATTAGTTGTCTGGGAAAAATAAACGAATGATGATTTTAAGAGATATGCTGTGGCTACTCAGTGCAGTAGCTTCCAGCTTTTTGGTGCTGTTCCCAGAAATGCTTCAACCATGGTGAGGAGCTCAATTCTCTAATTAAAAAAAAAAATTGTATCAAATATTTTTCAGCTTTACACTCTCAAATTAAAGCTTAAAAACCTCCAAGGAAGGAAAGGAGGCCAGATTGGAGGGGGAGGAGGTGAGAGGAAGGAAACGGGTGGAGAAAACCACTATATTCCCAAGATGCAAGGAAAGTTGAAAAGTAGAAGAAAAAATATATTAAATCAGTGTAAACTAAGAGGTAAGTTTAAGGCATTTTTTACATTGAATGTATGTTTTGTTTGGGTATTTTTAGCAGTAAAATTCTGTATATTTTACAAACATTTGAAATACATTTAAGTGAGGTAATTGCTTTTTTTTTTTTTCAATTTCTTCTGCTATAAACTTGATCTATATTTTTATTAAGCCTAACAAAGGATGTGTTGTGCTGGGATTTTGCTACTTTTCTGCTGTTGCTGGGTAAAATTGTCTATTACCTCACCAATGACCTACATGAAGTGAAACAACATCCCATGGCAGCAGACAGGTTGTTTTGTTGTAGAGCTCAGCTGCAAAAGTTAATTGTTTATGAAGACTTAATGGGCATTGTGCTCCTACTTACCTACCTCAGTGCAGTTCAGTAGTGTAGTTAGTGTAGCTTAGGAAAAGAGCCCCTGAAGTAATAGATTTTGGTATAGTTAGGAAGATAGTTGATCTGTGTTCTTAACTTGAGGTCAGAGCAGTGTCTTACATTGTGTATTAGTGTTGTTGCTGTTATTGCTATTTGGTGTGGTGCCTATGCAGTAGTATACGTTAAATTTTGATCAGAGACCACATACCAGCTGCTGAATAGTAAAGTTTGGTGCACTTAAAAGCTCATTTATTACTGGGATGTTTGTTGCTATACTGCCAAGAGTCTGCCAGAGATACAACAGAATGAAAATATTGGTAATTAATACGACTGTGCTTGTATTGCTGCACCAAAGACTTTGCACATTAAGTTTAGAAAGGAAGGAAGCAGAAATCTGGAAAAAGTAGAGGCAGGTGTAAGGTCCTGCACAGCTGTACCAGCCGGGCACAGCAGGGAGGCAGAGATGTTCCTGTAGCCCTCAGCATCTATTGCATATATAGACAAGGTTGCTTGCAGCATTTTTTATTTGTGAAGGTTGGGAACACTGTAGGGCAAGTGCAAAACAGCTGCTGAAATGGGAGAGACAAAAGCTCTCAGTAGCTGGTAGTGAAAAACAATACAGGAGATTGGGTTTGTAGGGAATGCTGCCACCTTCCTGTCTGATCCATATCCAGCTTGTGTTGTGTCTGGTCCTCTCTGGGTGGAGGTCAAACTGTGTTTAAAAGCTTCTGATGTCTCGATTGTTCATGATTTTATCCAGTCCTGTTTTTTAACCTGTTTACACTATTGAATTCAAATTGTTATGGAAATAGGTTCTATAAATTAATTACATTGTCTTTGGTTGAAGCCCTGTGTTTGAGTATTTTATGGATTGCCTCAAGTGTTTTGACTGTGAAACGTGAATGCTTATCTTTGCCTCCTTAAGCTGCCTGCTTATTAACTGAAAAGTTGTGGTCTGCAAAGATTCCTCACTTCTCCAAATGTCTGGCCACCCTTGTTCCTCTCTGTACATTTTCTACCTATATTATGTATGTTTAGTGATTCAGGTGAAAATGTTAATGATTTCCTGCCTTCTGAAGACACGTATGTCTAATGAGTATCCCTCTTACTTGTACTCACCACTTAGCCTTCCTTAACTTTTCTAAATATTTTTTTCAGAGTTGAACTTAAATATTTCTACAGATAGCAGTTACATAAATATATGCATGGCAGCTGTGCACTTCAAGATGAATATATTATGGATGAAGAGCTTGAATGCCACAGTATTTGTACTATTTTTATTCAGACACATCCTGAGAATTTAGCATCAAATGGCCTAATTCTGCTCTGAATCTAAAGCTAGTGAATTAAACCAGAAACTCCTACCAGACTTCATAGGATCAGACTCTGCTCTGTCTGTTAGAGAAAAGAGCTTGACATCACTTTGAGAATTGTTCTGAATTGTGCATGAAGCTAGATATTAAGGGCAGTCTTTTGTAGGAAAGGAAATTTGGGAAAGAAGAAACCCCAGTTGTTTAGTGGATGCAAGGGTGGCACCGAGGCAAACAAAAAGATGGAGATGGCTGAGTGACAAGAGCTGTGAGGGGTGAGCAGGGAGACCTGGCTGGGAGCTGAAGACTGAGGGGAAACACAGCCTGGCAGGCAGGCAGCCAGCAGCTGCAGTTGCAGACCCCCAAAAGTGTCGGGGGTGCTACTACATTAGTCAGATACTCTGATATCAGAATTTCCTCAAACTTCCAAAAGGCCTTGGACACCTACGAGGATAAATGGGAATAAGGCATCCCAAGGCACCTGTGCCATTTTCAGCCTTGAGGTGTCTCAACAGAAATAAAAGGCAAGACAAAAATTATGCTTTAGAACAGCTGATGACTCTTGCAGTCTTTATTTTGTCCTGTATAGATTAATGGAAATCATTTGACTCAGACATTTGGAAACCATGACATATATTTTAAACAAATACTTAAATAATTAATATGGCTATTTAATCATAAGTCCATCAGCAGACAAAATTATCCAGCCAAGGAATTAATCATGATTATATTCTTCCCAGTACCTGGCGTGTGTTATTGTTCTTTCTCATCTGTGGATGCTTTGAACGGTAAGGGAACCCTTTTAAACTGTTAAGCTGATAAGTGTAGTTTAGTATGAGACAAGAAGGAAAATTAATGCTTAAAATACTCTACATAGAAATAGAGAAAATAGAGTGGGCATTTTCTCAAAGTCAGATGCCTTTGCTCCTTGCTAATGCAACAGAAGAGAAGTAGGGGAACAATCCAGACTCTTAAAAACACCATATTTAAAAATTAGCCATTTACTTAGAACCTAGCAGCTATCCCTAGGAATTGATGTGTTGGCGTTAGTACATCTTTTACCAGGTGAGTTCCATAAGCTTCACTTCACAACAGATGTAAGATGTAGAGTGTCATGAAGAAACTCAGGCTGGCATTAATAAAGCTATGCATGGGAGCACTTCAGGAAGAAAAGCTGCCTTTTACACTGTTTATTTGAGGATTTTTTTCAGGTGTACAAACAGGTTGAATCTAGCCAACTGATAGCAAGAGGGGTAATAAACAGCAAAGGCAGTCTTCTATCATGTGCTACCATGAACTTTGCTATATTCTAGGATTGTCCTTTCAGGACAGGGAATACCTCTCTGACTTAAACAGGAAAAGTCTGGGTGATACCTCAACAAATCATTCAATGCAGTATTCACTCAGCTGCAGCTGGATCAAATGGAATGGGAACAAAATGGTGTCAGCAATTTAAGAACTCTTTGACTAGAGTTTTGCCAACAGTTCTACTGGTAACTGGAAATAATAAAGGCTTTATCATTGCACAATACCTGTTTTGGCCAAATGCTGTCCTTTTCCCTTCTCTCAAGTTGTGCCCCCTGAGTGTCCCTTGCATTAAGCATCTCCAGGTGACTAATTTTTGCTCTTTCTGCACAGTGTGTATTCCTCCATTGTCCCTAGGTTTAGAAAATAGATAAATATGCATGAGAGTGGGGAAAAGAACTGAAGCAAACCCTTTCCCTCTGATAAAGTGATCTAAGCTGGCAGAGGATAGCTCCAGGAGTTGCTCCCCACGTTTGCTATGTAGAAGGAACAGTAGATGACACTTCACCTAAAGCAGAAATGTTTAAATGCCAAATGGATTGGAGAAAGAAAGGCATTGTTTTTTGTTCCTACACCTGAGGTGCTCCATGCAAAACACCACACAAAGAAAAAAAAAAAAGTAGAAAGGTCCTCTATCTTCCACAATTATTTCTAATCCTCTAGGGAATGCCTCCGTCTCCTGAGTTGGCCTTCTTCTTTCCCCAGTAGTACCTTTTTCATCAAGGACACTCTGCATGTAGTCACAGCAGCTGTTAAAAATGCACAAAGTTTCAATGTGGACTTCATCCTCCTACTTTTCACCACTGCTATGAACACAGACAAAAAGAGAATCAGAATTATTTAGGTTGGAAATGACCTTTAAGTTCATTGAGGCCAACTATTGACCTATCACAGCCGGGTCTACCTCTACACCATGTGCCTAAGAGCCACATGTACATGTAAATAAAATCAGGTCCCTGTAATACATTAATTTTCATTTCCAGATATATTATTTAAATATTGCTGTATAACAAAGTATATTACAAGTGTCCAATTCTCACTGGATTTTTCTTGTAATTCTTGCACATTCAGATGTGTTTTGCACAATATTCAAAACTAATCTCATGGGTGGTTTCCTGGCTGGCAGTTCTTGGGCCTTTCAGGTTCCACTGTTGGGACTTTTATGCTCCCTGGTTATAGGACTTTATCTTTGAAATAATTTAAAGTGGAAGGGGAAGCAAGAAGTGCTAAAAATGTTTAATACCTCTTAAAATTTTATTAATAAATTTTATTTTTACAGAATAATTGTTTCTGAAGTCAAGGAAGAAGCTGTTTTAGCACAAAATTTGAGACGAGTTTTGCCAACTTTCTCAGCAAATGAAAATGTTTGAAATAAGAATTTGCATGTGTCCAAGAGTGTTTATGCAATTAGATAAAAAATGACCTCCAGATTTTAGGAAAAGTATGGTAATTTTATGTGTTTTGGACAGTCTAATTTACCTATCAATATTAATGATTAATGACAAACATATAGCCTGACTTTTATGGCCATTTGATATTTAAGGAAAGGGAATTTTCCTCACAACTGGTCCTCTCATGAGCTTTTGTGAGCTATACATAGTCAGGAAAGTGATTGGCATTGTAAACTGAACTAACGGGCAAGGGAGGGATGGATCTGAAAGAAGCTCTGCTTCTTATTTCTCTTATAACACAGGTGATCAAGTATGGTGAAGGGATCTGCTCCTGGTTTGAATCAGAGGCAGTATAGGTTGCCTGGAATTAGGAAGGAGCTTACTTCTGGGATAGTTTCCTTCCCTTTTAGTGTGTCTAATCATTCTCAGGCTAGACAAAACGACAAACTGCATTTGCAGAGCTAAACTGTGTAGAGCAGCATCAGAAAAATATTCTGATGGAAAAACTTCTTACTCACTATTAGTGTAGCATTCTATAAATTCAATAGTAAATCAGTACTGAAACACCTTTCTGATGATGAAGTGGTCTCTGAACCCTATGTACCAAACCAGGCTGTTTGAAAAGCTGGCTATTTACCTCCAGGTGACATTCAGTAAGTGATGGATCAGCCAAGAGAAGAGGGAAACTGAATCTTCACTTTATAACCATCTTAAAAAGAAAATAGGCACTCAATATCAGATTGCTATATTATTACTATATTTATTTAAAGAGATTGCCTAAATGAGAATTTCTTTTATGCCAACATTTGCCCTGGGAACGCAACAGTAACACCCGCTTTGGCCTAGAGTAAAGTCTAAGATTATCAGTCAAGAAATACTGTACTGCAGTGTCAAAGGTGTCTTTGAGCTCCTAGCTGCTCAGTTTTCTTCTGGGAATACAGTCATGATTTGAGCTATTATGCTGAAAGTGCATGCTCAGCAGATGCCTCAAAGCGGAATTATTTCATAGAATAACAGAAATATCTGATTTTGGAAGACATCCCTGGAGATTTTCCAGTCAGAGCCCACCAGCTGAAAGCTGGTTGCCCATGACACTGTGTCAGTGGGTTTTGTCACCAAGAATGGGGACTGCACAAACTCTCTGGGGAATTAATCCAATGTTTTATCAGTTTCATGGTGAAAAAAGTTTTTTTCTAAATTTTGAGTGGAATTTCCTCTATTTCAATTTGTGAAATATATATACTCTCAGTTGGTATTCTGCAAAGAGTATAACAGAGGGACAGTTATTAATCTGTAAACTGCATAACACTGTATTGTGTACAAAACAAAGGAAGGAACAGCTAATGAATAATATTATCATTTTTATTGTTACTCTATTCTTTAAATCTGGATCAATACTCTTAAAAAAACTCACACCACACTGGAATTAGTAGAAATTAGGTAGGAGGAAAAGTCTGACCTTGATGCCTTGCTTACCTCTCTGTGCCTTTGAAAAGAAAGGTCAAATTCTTCCCTTTCAAAGTGCTCTCTGAACAGGTTCAATGGGTCCAGGACACTCAGCAGAATTCAAATTCAATGCCATTCTAAACTGACTAACTAACAAGACTGATTAATGAGAAATTAAGTACTGTGTAATTTTGTACTTCAGCAGTGTTCTTCTCCTTTCTTTCAGAATAATTTAGAAGTGAGATGCAGCAGCTTTGTTAGAAATTGACTATATCACCATTCTTAAATCAGTAATATGTCTTTCTCCAAGGGGGTTGAGTGCTCATTCTTTCTTGGAAGTACATATGGATGTATGTATATCTATGAATGTCTAGGGCAAAAGCCTTCAGGTGTGGCTCATGGCCCAGGAAGTTATTTCCATTGTGATCCTGGATGATAACTAGAGAAAAGCATTAAGGAGGCCACACTATACAATTTAAACAATTTTAATATCTATAAATGAGTGAAGACTTTGACTGTCCTCTGGTGCCCACTTGTAATACATTTTGCTGTGAAAATCTATTCAGAATCACAGCTATTATCATGACAATAACTTCTTTCTCCACTATCTATTATGAAAAACAGCTAACAGATTTTGTTAATGTAATTCACAGGCTCACATCTTTCTATGGGGCTATATATAGTTCAAAGGTTAAATATCCAACATGATTTTTTTATTTCTGTGAGCATTTTAGAGGTTCCCAGTTTTCATCAGAGTAGTGCTGAATATTGCTTCACATATGTGGATGGCTTTCAGCCATTGTATCATAATCCAGGATCTGTGAGTATGAAACTGTACAAATGGGTTTGATTGCTGACTGTAAACTACTTTATTCAACAGATTTTTTTTATTATTATTCTTTGAATAAGAATTTAAGATAATCCTATTTACTCAAAGGGGTGAAGATAGAGATTAGCCAATATTTACTGCAGGTAACTTTCAGAGTTTTGTTTAAGGTGGCAGAGGTAATAGCTACTTTTACTGTCTCTCAGAGAGATTTACCTCTGTCTCTCTCTCCAATGGCTGTAGAGAGAAGGAATATTTTCAGCTTCCATTTTATGGAAATATTCAAAGTTAGGTGTAAAGAACTGAAACTCTCTAAAAGATGAAGATTCTTGATATCTGCAATAACGAAAATACTCATGGCACTCTACAAAACTTCCTGAATGGAGGGGTAAGGTGTGAGTTAATAAAAAAAGAATAAAAAAAATCCACTGAATGTTAATCCTCTCTTGATCTCAGGTATGAGGAAAGTGAGTGTTGCTTTCTGACAGCAATTTAGGGTGGCAAAGATATGTAAGGCTATTATTAGACAGAAATCTCTGGAAACTAGAATGGTTTAAGATTTAAAGTTGAGGTACTCCTTTCCACTACAAGTATTGTTTTAGAGTTTAATTTTTAGGGACATGAGTATATTTTTATGTTGGATTTCTCTCTTTCATTTCACTGCACAAGTTATAATAGGTGTGTTCATCCTGTTTTCCTGAATATAATTTTTCTGTCACTGTGCTACTGCCAGTGATTATAATAGGTCCTTTCATGTATATCGTGTCTGACTGATTAATTACTTGGATAATATAAATGAGATCACGAGGAAGTTTTTTATATTTTTGCATGTTTATCTTTGCAGGTGTACATGTATTAATGTCAGATGTATTCTGACTCATTCACAAACATTCTGAAAATCTTGTTACCTGATTGAAATCAGGAAAGGCAGCAAAATAAATTTAAGCTGTTTTACAAAGCCAAGCTTTGATTAAAGTAGATCAGATGATCAGAAATGAATTCTGTGAATACATGTAGTAAATTATAACTTCAAATATAATGTTTCTGTATGAGAACACATTTGTTTTGAGTCTGTAGTATGGAATCACTGAGCAACAGTTTATGATGGGTATGTCCTACAAACTATTGCACACCAATATGGAAGTTCTGACTCCAGCTGGGATTGCAATTCAATACTAGAGGCTTGGAGTTTAAATGTTGTTCTTGGGTCTAAGCAAATGCTAATCTTCATGCTGATCCTCTAAGGGAAGGATGGCAAGGACTGCCATATCATAACAAGGTTCATTTATCTAGACTACAATTTCTCCTGTTCATATTGGGGTGACTTGCATCTTACTGAAACTTATGGACTTCCCCAAAGCAGGTGAGCTGAGTAATTAAGGCAATGAACTAACAAACAAGACCATATTGTCTTGTGTTTTTTTTGAGGAGTATCTTTATATGATCTTTTAGTTATGGCTGCCACTACCAGACAGTTTTTTTAAGCTGTTATACAGTATGTTTGAAGTCTGTAATATAAAAATTTTGATTCTACACACCCTCAGTAGCTTTCAATTTTTTCCTAAACTGCAAAGTTAATTTTCTTCAGGAAACCATTTTCCATTGGTTACATTATAAATGGATGTTTTAAGGTAAAAAGGTCCATGGAAACAAACAAATAATAGAGCTCATTCTAGCCATGAAAGAATAGGAGTTATCTGGAAGAGTGGGAAGCTTGAACATGGAGGAGGTTTTCCAATGCTTTTTAGCATGTTTTGCTAAAATGCAGATGCTTCAAATGCTTCAAAAACAGTTATATGGCAGAAACTTGAAAGAACAGTAATAGCTGTCAAAGCTATCAAGACTGTATGAAGTATACTTATAACATGAAGTGTTCATTCTTTTCATGCTCTCCTTGCTGTTTAAATATGGTGTACTCTCTAGAATTTTTATACTATATTGGTGCAAAAATGGAAGTATAAGGTCCCTGGAACATAATGTAAATTACTTTTAATCTGGAGATTTGTCATGTGTGATTCCAACCTTATCAGCATTTGACTACAGTATAACCAGGGCATATCTTTAAAATAACATAATTGTAAAATATTCTTTAAAAAAACCCCAAACAAAGATGATGTCTATGACTGACATAAACCAGGTGTATCCAAGAGAGATTGCTAGCATGTAGTCAAAGTCTGATTAATGGGATCAATAGATAACCTAAGCACATAGATTTAATGCTTCCAGATTTCTTATAAAAATATAGACTAATGGAAAGTAGGCAAAAGAATTCAGAATAAGGTTTTAAATAAAATCAAACCAAAGATGTATTACTGCCTATGCTGTATAAGCGTAGATGCTGCTGGGAATACAATTGCTTCATCATCATGGGTTCAATCAGTCAATGGATATTCTAGACAGTAAATCAGTGGAGTCTGTCATTATTGAGAGCTTATTATGAAACAATTTCAGAGGTTAGATATACAAACTAGTCATATGAATTTAAGTGAAGAATAACTATTAACTTTTCAATATTCATCAAAACCAGAAAGGCTATGTTTAGGTTTTCTAATGTTTATGAATAAATGACATTTGTATTACTTATCATTCCTAAACAGCAGTGTAATAATTATGAAATGTTGATGACAACTTCTGAATACTGAACTGACCTTGCATGTTTGCATATATTTGCTCTGAAAGAATGATAGACTCATCAACTTTAGAGGAAGTGTATGCTGAGAATATGAAGATATGAGCCAGCTGGTACTAGATCTTCAGATATTAGGAGTACTTGATCTCAAAGGAGATAGACCCACTCCAAATATCATAATTCGTTGCTCAGAGAACATGTGAAGCATTTAATCTCTCTCACTGCACTGCAGAAATTGTCACCCTGGTATGTTTTCATAATGCTTTATACCCTTTACTCAAAGACATTTGAAAACTTCTCTGATTTTCTATAGAGATTATTCTGAAATCGAATACATCTCAGCTCTAGGTAGGGCTGCCTAATTGACTTAACTTCTCCAAAAGGGGGAAAGCAAACAAAAATAAGCAAATTAAAAAATGTCAGCACACAAGTGTCCTCTTATTTCCAATTTAAAAAAATTGGTGACACAATACCTCCATATACACTATTTTTCATAGAAGCACTGGCATAAATTTGAAAAGATTAATTCCTTCCTATTCACAGTAATGACCCAGAAAAGGATGCATTTCTTGATTAACATTTTAGGATATAAATAGATACACCCATATTTTTCAAGGTAGCAGATAATTGCAAGGGTTGGTGCTTTTGTATTCTCATATGTCCAGTGTGGTGTCTATGCTACTAACAGACTTATGTTTGTCTTATAGTTTACAGTTATCAAGACACAGATGTCTGTGTCTTCATAGAACTATCCACTTTCCAGTTCTCTACATATTCTATCCTGTGTAAAGCTTTCCTTACAATAACCAATTACCTTTGATGTGTAGCCTTGTCAAATGCTTCTTGAAAAAAGCATACCATCCATTTCACTCTCTTACCTATCAGAACAGCATTGTCTTCAAAGAATTCTCTCAACTTAGTTATGCAAGACATTCCTACTATATGGTCATAGTGGCTGGCTTTATAGGAATTAAGCTTAACTTAGTGGTCGCTTTCCAGTTGCAACAAAATTGTTTCAAATGTGTATTAAAAATGTTAAGCTAGCTGGTGATTAAATATTATTCCCTTTCTCATTAATTATTTGAATAGTGGTAATCTCAACTTTTTAAATCTTCAGAAGCTGCTTCTGCCATCACAGAGTATTGACTGTAAAAGCTCAGTAAATGCTTTGCTAATTGGAAAGCATTAGGAAGCAAAGCACACTTATGTACTTAAACAACAGAAGCACAGAATGAAAATAGAAAATTTCAGAGAGTGAAAGAGAGCAGTCTAAAATTCAGAAGAAAATTTCCAATGTTAATAACCAGAAAATAAATGCTAAATAACCAGAAAAGAATGCTAAAGCAACTTAACTTTATGATGCTGTAAATATCACACCTCAAGGTCACAGAGGCTTGCAGAATTTAATTTTAATTTCTTTTTTCCGAAACGGGGTGGGTATGTTAGTTATACTCATGATTTTATGCCATAGGAATAAAATAACTGCATTTTAATAACTGAATTGCATTTTTCAGTAGATTTTCAAATTTTTGACCCATTTTGGAATGAAAAGCAATATATAGAAAAAAATTACATATACTAACTCTCTATTAATTGTGTATCATCAAGGCTGTTACCAGACTAACAAATATACAGTAGTAAATTGTAGAGCATAAGAAAAGAAATATAAAATGGAAAGTGAAAAGAAGCTTAAAGCCATAGTAATTATATAGTCTTGCATACACCTCTATGAAGGCAGTTTACACCAATACACCACTGCACTGTAATGCAGAGTGAAAAGGAGTTAGTTGTAGTGATATCTTGTGCAGCTTGAAAATGGGACCAGACATTTGCATTCATGTTCATCTTGGAGAGAAGAAATAGGCCATGANCTGCTTCAGATTTTGAATATTTATAAAAAAAAAAAAAAAAAAAAAAAGACATCTTTTGTTAGTAGACACAGTATTAAAATTAAGATCTTCTGGCAAACAATCTGAACAATCAGAAAAGAAGGCATGTTTGTAGAGGTAGAATTTGGGCTTTTCTTAAATATGGGAGAAATGTTCAGGTTCCCCATGGTAACTGGATCTATTGTGATATGTGTGAGTTTAATCTCAAAGGAAAGGAAGCAAGTCTTTAGAGGGCTGTAAGTCTTGATACGTTATTACATGTGTGAAGCATAGGGAAATAATCCATTGATTATGTTGTGGAACTACAGTTAGACAGTAGAAGTCTAATTAATATTTTGGTGAAAAGTGGATATTGTTGTCTTGTAGAATTTTCTCGGTAGACAAACAGATATTCTGTCTCCTAAACTGAGAACAAAATCATTACTGGTAAACAGAGTGCTGCAGCTTTAGCAAAGTATAGATGTTTTTTCTCTTCCCACTAAAATCAATGATCTGCTTAAGTACAGTTAGTCTTGTGCACAGAAACAAGGTGTACTTAGTTTATGTAGGAAGCACAATTAAGACAAACCTAAATTAGCCACGTCCTCTTTAGTTGTTAGTTTAAGATTGTAGACTTATTCTACATTATTATTAGACTTATTCTTAGACATTAAATCACAGACATTGATTCCAGCTGAAAGGCTCCATAAAATAATGCAACATGACTGTTAGCCTTTTTCTTTGTTAAAGAAGGTATTCATCAGTATCTGTAAATAACAAGCAATAGGACGAGGAAATGGCCTCAAGTTGCACCATGGAAGGTTTAGGTTTTATGAAAAATTTCTTCACAGAAAAGGTTGTCCAATATTGGAACAGACTTCCCAGGAAAGTGGTTGAGTCAACATCCCTGGAGGTATTTAAATGATGTCTAGAAGTGACACTTGGGAATCACAGTTAGTGACTTAGGCTCCATGGTTTAGTGGTGGACTTGCAGTGTCAGGTTTATGGTTGGACTTAATGATCTTAAAGGTCTATTCCAACCTAAATGATTCTGTGATTCTAAGTATTGATCATTTTAGGAGATAAATAATTCCTGTAGAAATATATCAGGTGCTAAGAATTGTCATGCCACCTGAGGAATTTTTCCCATATGATTATTTTTCTTGCATTGAGTTAACCTCTTACTGTGTTTGAGAGAAACTGCAAAAATAAGGGAAAGATAAAATAACTTTTCATCTGATGTTTAAAAGTATACCTCATACAGTCTTACCCAACATTTAAAAAATTTGAGCATATGAAATCATGAATTTTGTTTGAGTCAGCTATATGCTTTCAGACCCATATCATGTATCCCTCAGCCACAACAGTGGAAAACTGTTGGAAATGGATCAATTTTTTTTTCTAGAATATATTGAGAAAGAGCTTCATAGATTTATACAGTATTTAAGAATGGTATTTTTTTCCTATTAAAGATCCATGCTGTGTAGGCACCTGTAGTTGTTTCAGGTTTGCCAATTTCTAGTTTCTGCTGTTAGATAGGATTAGGAGAAAAGCAAAGCAGGCTCAGACTTAAAGGGTATAAAGAAAGCTTTATTAACTAAACTTCAAGAGAGGAAAAAATTAGTAAGAACTAGAATAAAACCTTCAAAACACTTCTTCCTCCCCCACTTTTCTTTCCCTTTCCCACTGACAACATATAAAGGCAAAACTTAGAACTCAGGTCAGTATACCACCTTAAAAATAGTCTTTCATCAGTTTCTTTTAAAAAGAGAAGTCTCTTTTGGTCTGTCATGAAGACTTCCCAAAAAGAAAAAAAACAGTTTTCTTGTGGCTTTTAATTTTCACAAAAGCAGCTGCCCCGGAATCTGCATTTTGTGAAGTCCCTCCCATATCACGCAGCCTTCCTACAGCTGCATTATGAGCCATGTAAACTCATGGGGTATTGTTTTAAAAATGATCTGTTCAAAAGCCAAGGTTCTCTTCATCTGTTTTTAAAATCATCCTTGTCTTTAGGAACAGAGATTCTCTTCTCTTCCAGGGAGCAGAACTTCATCTCATGTCTCTCTCTTTTCAAGCTTCTCATAAGATCATAGCTACATCCACCAGAAATGCCTTTACTCTTGCCTGCAATCTGAACACTTTCCTCTTCCCAATGCATGCTTTAAAGGGATATTCTGGTATATCAAGGTCCATTATCATGGCTTTACAAAAGAATTTTAGCCTAAAACCAAGACATCTTTTCATTCTCTTCCCATCTAGGCCTTGACTCTTCCTTTACTAACCTTGAGATCTTCATATTGTGTCTCTACGTATCTTCATTCTGTCTTTTTCTCTCACTTAAGAGAGGATTAGTGCTTTGCAAGTTTCATCTGTGTAAGGAAAGAGTTAATATTTCTCCCAGCTCTGCAGAGGGTCCTGATGATTTTTTCCTGGGCAGTGGCCGAAGGTGATAAATTCAGGCCGTGCTGGGACTGCGCCAGGATCTGGGGAAGCCCAGCCACACCCAACTCCAGCTGTACACACCTGGGCTCCCCACTCCTTGGCCGGGTCACTTGGTAGTGCTGGCCAGATCTCTATATTCAAAGATTCTTCAGAAAGCCGTGCTGGGGGAGAAAGGAGCCTGGCCTCAGCAGGAGCTGGCTGGACCGGCTGGGCTCCCGGGGCCGCAATGGGGGCCAGCTTTAGCAGCAGGATGTCAGCAGCCACTGGGTGAGATCGGCCGGGACGGAGCTTCTCCTTCTCCTCCTTCTCCTTCTCCTTCTCCTTCTCCTTCTCCTTCTCCTTCTCCTTCTCCTTCTCCTTCTCCTTCTCCTTCTCCTTCTCCTTCTCCTTCTCCTTCTCCTTCTCCTTCTCCTTCTCCTTCTCCTTCTCCTTCTCCTTCTCCTTCTCCTTCTCCTTCTCCTTCTCCTTCTCCTTCTCCTTCTCCTTCTCCTTCTCCTTCTCCTTCTCCTTCTCCTTCTCCTTCTCCTTCTCCTTCTCCTTCTCCTTCTCCTTCTCCTTCTCCTTCTCCTTCTCCTTCTCCTTCTCCTTCTCCTTCTCCTTCTCCTTTCTCTCCTTCTCCTCTCCTCCCCTCTCCCTGCCCAGTAGCCACCAGTCCCGGCCATGCCGGAGCTGCAGCACCGCAGGGCCTTCCCAGGCTGCACCAGGCCCGGTACCATGCAGCGGAGTGGGGCCAACCCCGCCTGCACCCAGTTACCTCTTCCCAAGCTAGAAGAGAGCTTCCCGCGATTTTCCCCGATTTTTAACCTGTGTAGTCCAGAGGTGCATCCAGCTCTTTAACTGGTTCCACAGATTGTCAGTATTCAAAGCTAGTCACTGATTGGTTTTGCCACAACTTTGAATCAATGCAAAACCAGCACAACACCTCAGCTTTTATGTTGGTGATGACATAAAAGCAATTCATTAAGTTTCTTACAAGTTTGGCTTATGTAAAGATATACGTTAATGAATTGTCAAAATAATTTTTAGTGAAATATTTCATTTACTGTAAAAATCCACTTTTTGCTTGTCTTTACAACCTGTAAAATGAATGGAGGAGATTAGTTCATAATAATAGTAGAGTAAAATCTTTCCGCTAGGAAAAAATTTTTTCATGTTAGCACATCATGCAGTCTCAGGAGTTATCTTCTGTATAAAGGAATGTCGTGCCCCAGGAGGAAGCCAGACTGACAGGGCTCTTTGCTCAAGACTTCTGTTCAGGTTATATACAACACACAGACCACTTTCCCAACTAACCTTCTTTTGTTCTGTACTGAAACAATGAAAGGCAAATCCCTGTGTCCATGTTGACTTTCTTGTCCTCCACGGATTTTTTTCCAGGCGTATCTTTAGATTTGAGTTGTCAAATTATAGTTCTTTGAAACAGGAGGAAACCTAACCTGATCTTTCTCTTGTCAAAGCTTATTCCTTGCTGATTTATATGTTTTGTTTTATTAAAGTTAAGATGTCACATAGCGGGAACTTTCATTGCTCCAACTAGAGAAAGGACTCCAAACACTTGTCTGTTAGCACCTGATAGACCAACAATTGGGGAAATTCACACTGCACAGATTTGCTTTGTTCAGGGTATGGATTCTCCAATACCTGAAAATTTTCATAAGGGGAGATTCCAGTTTTGGTAGTATGTGCATACCATACATTCAGATTCAGAATTCAGAATAATTTATTAAGGGAACTTTAGGCACTTATTTTAAAATGTTCTTTCCCTAACACCTTTATAGAGCTCCCTTCTGCATTGCTATGATCATTACATATTCACTTATGTAGACAGACTGATTTTGCCTACCAACTGCATTAGTTTTGGAAACAGAATGAGCCTCCAGCAACTTTGCTGGATAGGAACAATAATTATAATGCATTAAATCCATGACAAACATTTATTTATGGAGTCTAATAAAAGTTAGTTAAAGTATCTAATAATTGGAGTGGTGAATTATTCTTCTTCCATATTTTAATTCAGAAAATTTTTTTGGTTCCTAAACATCTATGCTTTTTTGCCACAATTTATTTAAATACTAAGTTTCAAAACATTGTTTTGTTTAGTAAGTAAAGAGAAAAAAAAGTGATCATTTGTGTTATTAGAACTTACATTTTTTACCAGAATGTCATTATTTGTGTTTTGAGGAAGGTGTGAGTTCATCAAACACATCAAGGAGATTGTAAAACAAAAGGGTACAATACAGTGAAAACATTTTTTATGGATACTTCAATTTATTACTCATGGTTTGAGTAGCTAGCAATACCTGTAGCTGTTCATGAACTGAAAGAGTCTATTTAACTCTTCTTTAGACATATATAGGCCAAAATTCTTTACTATATAACCAACTCCATAGCTTTTAACATAGGAAAGCCTTTCAGTTATAATCCTGGTCTTTACAGTGATTCAGGTTGTTTTGAGTTTTTTCATGAGAGAAATAAACAGCTTAAAAAGCAGTCTACACACTGCCTGTTCAGTCAGAATTCTCTCTTTACTCCCTTATTTTTTATAACAAGTATACAACAAAATAAGGTCTTCACTCAGCTTGCATTTTTGCTCTCTAAACTTTGGTTATACTGGCTCTTCTTTACTGGCTCTTTCGTCTCTTTCTATCAATGTTTCCAGTAACGACAATTATTTCTTTTTCATCTTGTTCCAGCTGTGACTTCCACCAAGTTTTTCAAGAACATTAAAAAAGTCTGCATAATTAACATAAATAGTAAGAAAAGCTCAAAAGTTTCATTGAATAGGTGTTGACTCTGGGGAGGAAAAAAACAAACAAACTAAAGTCAAAACTAGTACATTGAAGATGTAATCAATTATTCTGAGTTTCTCCTGTGTGACTGGAAAATGCCATTGTTATGGATGTCATCATAACAAGCAGTAAAGGAAATTCCACTTCTGGAATTCTTTTCTTTGCAACAGTAGTGATGAAGAACATATAATTGCATTAGAAACTAGAAAAGCATTTAAGATTACATTGACAATTCTAGAAGTAAGAAAAAGTTAAAAATAGCTTCAAATGCTGTTAGATCAGTATTCACACCTTTCCATTCATTTTAATGGAATTGAATTTACTTGCTTCACCTTCAGTGCTAAAAAACACTTAAAACCAGATACCATTAGAAATACATTTTTTGCTTAATTTATTTAAATTATGAAAACATAATGGCAGAAAATGGTGTGGTAAGCAGAATTACCAGTATTAGAGACACAGAATATTTTTTGCTAGCATGACTTTATTAAATATGTTGACATGGATTTGTGCAGCATTTTAAGTTATGGTATAAACCACAGCATACTGTGAGGGTGCAGTTTTAAAAATTTTGAATATGCACTTTAGAAGACTTGAAGCAGAAAGCACATCAGTGTGAAACTGTTCATTTATTATACACTCTTGCCTTCAAAGTTTTCTTGGGATTCCTGTTGTTCACACTGTGTCTATTAGTCTTTAAATTATCTTTATGAGAGCAAGTCACACATTGCAGGCACATAACATAATCAGTAGCACTTACCACATAGCACTGTCCATTTTGTCTAGAAGACACAACCACCCTTAACAACAGTTTTGGATACCTTTGTACTTACACTCTAAACATGATTCTTCAGAAGACTTTAGCCAGTATCTACAGCTCTGTGCCAAAACATGGATTTGCCATTGGTTATTTGCAGGATTCAGACCAGTAAATGGAGCTGATTTGAACTGAACACAAGGGCCCTTGTCAGAATCAGGAACTTGACTATCAAGGTGCTGGTGCTTTTGAACACAAAGTCCTGAGTTTGATACTAAATGCCATGGTCTGTGTGATACTGGACTCATATTCGATATTTTCTCCCACCTCTAAATGGTCTGAAAAGAACCCAGGTAATACAGTTGTGGGTGCTTGGTATATGAAAAATAGAAAGTAAGTACCACCTGTAATTTCTGAAGATGCTTGCTGATGTCAAGGACTGTAGTATTTTTGAACCTACAATTCTGCATCAAAGATTTTCACGGAAGAGTTGGAGAATTCAATACCCATCAAAACTAATATCCTTTTACTACAATATATATCTTTTTCCTTGCTGGCATGCTTCAAAGATGTGTAATTGTTTTAAATTATGTTATACATTACTTTGACATATTAACCTGCCAAAGGGGCTTTGTAAAAACTGTATGGTATTACATATAGTTTTATTATAGTTGCAATCAAAATCTGTACATCTGCTTGAGGGCTTTGCATTTCTCAATAAGACACTTGAATTATACAGAAATACCTAAACTTTTCCATTCAGAAATTTGCTAAACAAGTGAATATGTAAATATGTATCTTCTGGAGAACCACACATCCACCATTCTTTATATGTGATGTACATTGGTACCAAGGCTTAGAGAATTTTTAATGAACAAGCGGAATATGTTCTCTTTATAAGATTTTGGAGGCAGTTAATCTTAAAGCTTTATGGTGCCTATTGTATTGAAAGCTTCTAAATTCAGAGAAAAGAGGGCATTTCCCCTTATGGTTTCTCTGCCTAATAAAATGTAATTTTTTTTCAAGATTTGCAAATTGAAAGATGTTTAGGGGCAAAACCCTTTATTTTTGTTGATGTAGTGTGGGTAAATAGGCAAGAGAAAATCTAGACAGATTGTTACATAAAAGTTGAAAGAAATATCCATGATCTTCCAGTAATTTAATTTTATGCTTTAACAGACCAATTGCTTTGTACAACCACTGTCAACTCAGGAAAACTGCTTATCATCCATTTTGCAAATCTACTAATTCAGATCACATTCAGAGCCAGCAGAACCACAAACAGTAAATGAAAACTGCCATATTTTCTGTCATATGTTGAAGCAATATTTAGTCTTAAAGGAAAAAATGTATAAAAGNATAAAAAAAAAAAAAAAAAAAAAGAGACAAAAATTAGTCACAGGAGCCTTCTGCCTCTTTATGATCCTATGACTGTATAGAATACTGGACTTTCATGGAAATGAGCTGTTTTGCCATATGTTTGGGGATGTCATATTTGCCACCACTTCTCCTGTTGTTGACCAAGAGCTGTGAAGAATCTGTCATTTTGTAGGTGAACAAAATTGAATATTGCTGTGTTCCTTCCTCTAAATGACTCTGTACAATTAGAGGCAGAGTAAATTAATGTTCATTTCCAGTATAAAACTTTTAAATGCCTGTTCAGTTTCTGGAGAAAATCCCAGAAATCTGTAAAAGTTGATTTTCATCAATTTCATTCCCAAATTACACAGCTACTGTAGAAGAATAAATCATTAATATTTTTGGAAAAGACTCTTCAAAGTTTTGAACTGAAATGAGAAGTTTCTTATTAGTAAAGTCTAATTTTTTTTTCTACTAATATGTCAGTTACCAATTCATAGTATTATACAGTCTGTATGTTTTTAATATTCA
>WEIU01016058.1:34553-46494 GCA_013389925.1 Aegithalos caudatus | reverse complement strand
AATACTCTATTTAGTTTTCATAGACATTCTTTCTTTAATCAAATAGTTTGCTTTTTTTAAGTTTGGGTAGGGGGACTTGTCTGCATGTCTTCTTTTACAGAGTAAGTATAGCTATATCTGCTTTGAAAATCTCAAAACTCGGTACTTGGAAATTGCTTTATTTCCCTTTTTTTCAATCAAGTAATCTTTAAAACAATGAGCCAAATCTGTTTTCTAGAACATTAATCGGACTGGAAATTTTCTTCACTGAGATCAAGAGAATTTGTCCCCAAAAGGTTATTTTTCTTCTCTGCTTTCTGATATCCTTACCAGTATCTAATGTTAAATTGACAGCTTCTAAAAGCATAGAATTGCACATGTGCAGCATTCTTAGATAGTATGATGTGCTTTGTATTTGCAGCACATTTTACACTGGTGGATAGTAAGAAGAGTTGTCAAATAAGCATAGTAACACAATTCACTTAAGATTTATGGCAATCCATACCGTCTGAAGCTGATGAGGAACCTGAACTGTTTGATCATAGTAATATTCTTTAGAAAATTGATTTTTTTAAAAAAAAAAAGTATCTATTTGGAGATTAATGCTAGCTATGGTAGCTTTTATTGGGCACACTTCAAATGGTTTCAGCTTGATTTGTCTCCAAATGAATAGTGTGAGGATAAAGGCCGAATACTGCAAATGAAAATTCACATCAGAAAGCTGCATCTAAGGCAGTAAAGTACAGTTCTAGCTGTGCAACTTCACAGATTGCTGGCACAGTTACGGGCATCTGTATTTAAAGGTAGTGTGTTATTAGTTATCCCAGCTTGGACTTCAGCTTCAGTGCTTCACAGTTGGTTTACTGCTGACACACTTGCTATGCTTCCTTTGCCTGGACTTTTTGTATCATTGATACTAGTGCACCTCGTTCCTTTGTAAGAGTAGCTACATGAATGGAGAATCACAAGGCTGAGTAAATCAAATCCATAGGAGATATAGTACATACTCAAGTGAGCCCTTTATGTCATACTTGCCAATGGTTCTATTCTATAGTTTGTAAAGACATTGTCTTCCTTGTGGAAAAGTGTGCTTTCTATTAAGCTTTTCATTGTGAACTGAGAGCTGTGAGAGAGCCAAAACTGCTAGAGCTTTGAGGCAGTATGGCCTGAGCCTTTTCCTTATGAAGAGCTTTCCAAAGAGGATCCAAATGGCTTTGAAGTTCAAAAAGCCAGATTCTCTTAGGCTATGAACTGGAATAATTAATAAAAGCAATAGAAAACTCCAAGTGGCCAGATGAAGCAGAATGGAAATACAAGGTTTATAAATTAGCGACCTTCTTCTCCCTGTGACCTTGCAGGATGACCTTTGATTTCAGTCATCTCCTCACTGCTGTGCTTATTGGTTCTTAGCAATATCTCCTGTTCTGCTCACAGCCTTTGCTGCTCTTAGCAGTCATTCAGTCTCTCTTTGAGATGCAGGATGCAGGTGTGTTAGGATGCAGGTGTGTTCTCTTTTTCTCTCTTAGCTCTTCCCTGTCTTTAGCATGCAGTAACCAAGGCTGCTGCATTTCCCAAAGAAATGTGTGGTTTCTGCCTCCTCCTAGGAGATAACTGTCACTCCTTTTAAAGGAATGAGGACAAATTTCACAGCTGATCAAAGAGAAAGAAGCAGTATTTCTATCTGCATGTGTACATTGTCAGGGATGATGAAGATTCCCTTTTTGTATGATCATACAGTATAACAAGTCTGTTGTATATATGCACAAATAGTGTATGAAGTTTGCCATGTATGACTGTATGTATCCAAGTGGGATCTAATTCATGGATATATTTGTGTATTGATGTTGTTGTTGTTCCAGGCTGACCATTTAAAAACAGGCATTTCTAATAAAAGTAAAAGCAGTATAAAATGACTAACAATTTTTTTTCAGACTGCTGTAGGTGACATTAGTGTTCTTTTCCATAGGCATATTTTGGGGCACGTCTCTCTCTCTTTCAGGCCATTTACCTACTGCCCCTTGTGCCTGTGTGCTGTCCCAAGTAACACTACTGTCTTTGTTTCTTCTATCTGAATTGCACAATCCATGTATTCAAATCAATAAACTAAGCTATGTTGCAGAAACATAACAGGATGTTTTGTCTCAATATACTAATCGAGTCATATATCCATCTAGTTGGCCAGGTTTTCCATTTGTGTGACTCAGCAGAACTGTACTGAAATTTATGAACTAAATGAATAATAGTACCTCAGAATTGCCACAATTGTTTAATCAATATAAGTGATTTTTAAATCCTTACTACTATATTTTATATTGTCAGTTAAGAAAAAACAGGAGCAAGCATTGCTTTATCCAAGGAACAGCCTTACATTTGTATTTCAGAACAGGAACCAGTGTCCTAGCACTTTATAGCCAACTGTTCTTTTGTTGTAGGCCTCTTATTGGTTTAAGTAAACCTTTTCTAAGACAGTTTTTTTTTACTTCTAGCATGATAATCTTGCTTGGAAATCAATCTTTATTTACTGATTCAGACCCAGATCCTTAGGTGCATATGAGTTGTCCCATTAAATCCAATTAAACCACTTTCAGCAAGTCCAAATGCTCATTGTTAATTTGTATGCATGAGCTCAGCCATGGCAATGGCAATGCAGCTCCCCAGGGGCTGAGAGCCTCCTGTTCATGTGGAAGTCAGTGGAAGTGTGAAAGGACTTATCACATTTGGAGAGTGACTCTAGAGACATTCTAGATCCAGTTGCACACATACATTTAAAAGTTTTACATCTTCTTGCCCAGCCTCACAATGGATAAGTAATTTAAGGCATTTCCTGGCTACACTTTCTACTGTATTTCAGACATGATGAGTTTCTCCAGTGTTCTTCACCATCTGTTAATACTTACTGTGGCAACAGTTCTGGCTGTTGCAAGTTTTGTCACTGTGACATTATATGTATATTGTGCAACACACTGTAAACACTTTAGCATTATAAAATGCTAAAATTATTTTTATGTTGCCTGTAATTTTCACTACTAGTAGATCAGCTATTTGCACTTCAAGCCTTGTGTTCAGTGGTAGTACANTATTAATTATAAACCCTGGTCTTAATATTTTTGTATTGCAAGTGCTGCAAAAAAATCAGTATCAAGATCAGAACCTGGGTCTTTTTTCTTTAACTATCCTTAGTAATATCTCTACAAAGTCTTCATAAATGTAGATATTAATTTAAATTATATATAATGCCCCCCAAAAAGAAAACCAACATATCTTTACAACATGTGCTTTCTAACCTGAATGATTACTTCTGCAGTGTTAATTTCTGTGCTCTCCAACCACCCTATGCATTCGCTACCACCTGTTTTGTGTGGCAGAAATTGTGTTGGGAGTCTTTTACATGGGGCTTGACTTTTCCCAGTCTTTTGTGGAGCAGAAAATCTACTGTAAAAGCACTATAAAATAAATTTGATGCATTGCTCATTTATTTCAAACAGCAGCAAACTAGTATTCTTAAACTGCAAAGATGGGATTCAAACTGATTAGTTCTGAAAATGTGTTGTCTGTTAGAGTATTCTTTCCAAGACAGAAATATATGTAATAAATGATTTAATAATTGGGCAGTATGCAGCAGAGACGGCAGATCATTTAGAAGAAGTGAAATTGAACAAAAAGGTGGCTGGTAAGACTGGGTACACTAGTAGAGGGAAAGCACACAAACAAAAGCCAGCTTGAATAATAGACTATCTACCAAAAGCTGACAGTTTTTACTTTGGGCATGTTGCACTCTTATCAGCAGTTTCTCTTGAGAAAGTTTTAACACATTTCAAAATGTTCAGATGTGCTGCTTGTTACGCTCTCCATGTGTGAAGAGCATAGGAGCTGTCACTGGAAATCAAAGTTCAGCTTCTTAGTTCCATTCTTAAACAATATAAAAAATATGGTTTAAGTAATATTCACCCTCATTTTAAAACTTTTGTGGTGTCAGGATGGTACAGTGCGTGTCAATGGATCTGGAAAATCAGGAATAGACTGAGCCATTCTAAGTGGAAGACTGAATCTGGAAGCATGCAAACTAAAAGAAAGGTCTTGTTTTTTCATTGTCAACAAAGGTAGATATTTTCTTTGCTTTCTAGGCTACTACTGTGTAAAAATGCACTAGTAGTCCACAAAGTGTCTGTTTTCAACAAAAGTGCAAATCAGATTTTACAGTAAAGTTTTTTTCCTGTTACCATTTTTTTTATTATTTTGAAAAATGAATTAATGTGACATAAAAGGAAAAAAAAATAGTGTAAACTTGATATTTTGAAGCAGAGAAAACAGATATTAAGAGAGGAGTCATTTGAGAGAATTGTCCTCAGGAGAAAACATACTAATAGGTGTTCCAATATGAGAGGAAAGTTGGCCAGCTGTGAGGGAGATCATAAATAACATAATGTCTCATCTTTGCTTTCCACACAACCTTCTGTTATATTACTTCAATATCTGTCGTGCAAATCCAAAACATATTTTCTCAGTTGGTTGTTCATGATCAGCTGAGAGAAGTTTATGTTACAAGAGAACATAAATATCAGAATCTCATCAAGGCTAAAAGTGCAGACAAGTGTTTTATGATTTCATCTAACCCTGTCGGGATGAGATTGCATTCTTGCAAATAGCCAATATAACAGAGGCTAATAATTGTACTCTTCATTTAATTATCATTTCCCTGTGGTCTTTAAGCTTGTATTTCATGTTATAAACATGAAAAAGACAATTAATTAATTGAGCAAAATGCTTTAAACTATAGATTGTGAAGTGCCTGCCAGGAACATGTGGACATCTGTTAAAACCTTAGTTCTAATTAACAAGAGAAATTTGATTGATTAGAGAGTACTATCTTTCAAAATGCTTTGTTTCAATGGAAGAACAGTGGCAGCATATTCTGAAAATGTTTAGTTGCAATCTCACCTGGTAAAGTATTTAGCTATTAATATGGTAGTTAAAATTTTGCCTGATGTTTTAAGGTAGAAATTTAGTAATTAATTTGGAAGAAAATATCTCAAAATGCTTAAGTTTTAGTTGCTCTTTCTCTGAAAAGTTCTGTAACTACTCAAGTCAGAAAGAAAAAATAGTTTAGATTATGTCCCATATAAAAAATATACATTTACACTATGAATATTTTTCAACCATTTGGAAATTTTCATTTCTGTTGTGAATTGATATTCCAGGATGGCACAAAAAACAAAGTTACACCATTCTGACAGATCTCCTTAATATGACCTCAGAGAAAGCTGTATGTTTTTCTACAGCATTATTCTGAAAAGATTATCTTCTAGATCCTAAATATCTGTGCTATTCCTTGTTGAAGAAAGTTAATCTTATATAAAATAAAAAATATTGTATGAATATATCTTGATTTGAACTGAGTTCTATATAGGGGGAAATAGTAAGCTTCGAGGTAATAGAAGTTGTTCCTTGTTCTTTAAAGTGTTCTTATTATTATGATAATTTATTCCATAATATAGCTGTATGAACAAATTAATAACTTTAAATCACACCAAACGTGTTTTTAAGAGGCATGCACAGGTATAATTGTGTATCACTTATCTGAAAAGTCCAAAGAGTATCTGAAGAAGAATAATCCAGTTTCTGTTTGCACACTCCAAATATATATCTGTAAGTAAAAGCACATTATTTTGATATAGTTCCTCTTCAAAATAGGACGGATCTTGTTTTGATTGGTTGGGGGTTTTTGGTATGGTTTGGTTTGGTTTGGTTGGTTGCTTTTCTGTAGTAATTTGTGTGTGTGGTTTATTTGTTGTTGTTATGTTCTGGGTGTTTTTCAAAAAGGTTCTCATATGTCTTATACTTCAAATATTAACCATTTCAAATGTTTGTGATGAGTAAGAAGAAAATCAGCTTGTGCAACATCCGTTATTACTGGTTGTAACAATAAACTATGTACTCTGACTGTTATCTGCAGTATAACTCTTGAAAATGAATTCTGTATGAGAAAGAAAGAAAAAAAAACAAAAAACACAAAACAAAAAACAAAAAACAAAAAACTGAAATGGTAGCTTTCTATTAAAGACACAGTGCTTTCAGACATTGTGGAAATTCTTACACTAAAGGCACTCCCCAAAGGAATATATTTGTTTCTTCCAGTCTGCTACTTGAAAGAGTATTTTACATATTTTTTTAATGTTTTGCATGTGAGGTTAAGCAAGGCTTACACAGATCAGAGCATACACTGTCACAGTTATTCCCCACACCTGAGCCAGCCTGACAAGTGAGGTAATTTTGGTCAGATTTTAGTGAGAGTGCCCAGCCTAATAATCCACACTGAATGGAAGAATGTATGTAGTGGGTTGTAGCATCACACCTTACCCTGGTAGACATGTCTACTTGTCACTGTTACTTCAGGATAATATAATAGTCTATACTGGATTGCAAATGTTTATAGTGAATCATGCTGAAAAAAAAAGCACCAATAGCATGAACTTCAGAAATGGTAGCAAAGTTTACAGAGAGGAAACAGGCAGCAGATAGCATATCCACTACTGATGGAAGACCTTATTCTCTGAATCTTCTTGTAAGGTTTCCTCATTTTAGCCTCAGATATAAAAACAGACTAACTAATACAAAACTACAGCACACCACAGTTCTAAAGTGTAGTATGGGAAAAAAACTGGAACAATGTTATGAGATTATATATGTTTTTATATGAACATCTTAACAAAGTAGACATGATCCAGAGGTGAAAAAGATATAAGGAGGGGTTAAACCCTCTCTGCTAAATTGCATACTTCCAGTGGTCTGAGGAGACAGTCAGTTCAAAGCTGACTGGCTTATTTCAACACAAGATGTAAAACAGGTGGAATAATTGAAACATAAACACCTGTGTCTCTGCAAAAGTGACATGTGAAGGTTGTTAGGAGAATAAGCTTATCTGACCCAATCAGCAATGTCTCATAACATACTAGAATCCATCATAAGTTAGCTAGCACCAGAGTAACTGGAATGCATGAGATGGAGTCTGCCTCTCCTGAGATTAGTGGGCTAAATGAGTCACAAGCAAAGCCGAGCTAGATCAGGTGGGAGGCAGCACAGTGAAGTGCCAAACGCTTTTGAAACAGCCTGCTCCTGGGCTGCATGGCTCCTGAGTCACAGCAGGTGTTGAGGCACTTGTAGCAAAAAGACAGTGCAAATTCTACTGTTGCTCAGAGATAAGCTTGAGATAAATCTCATCCACTGCAGGTACCAGACAGTCAGCCATCCTCCCGCTCTATTAACACATTCCAAGTCATCTCTGTCCTGACTGGTTGCCTGGTAAATATTTTTTATGCAGTGAACCATTCCAGCTCTTACACTCCTGCTCCTGGGTGATAGGAGTCACAGTTCTGATGAGTTGCACTGTACCTGTCCTTGGCAGGCACTTGTTAATGAGGGTGCCTTAATGACTTCTTGCTTTGATAGAGTCATGCTGTGCAATAGTAGCTAGCTGTGAATCTGCCTTGAGAGTACATTTATATTGATAATCCAGTTGCCTTGAATTATGTTCTTCGGCTCTATGTGGTCTGTTTGTCCTCACCTGTTTTGTTTTGTAGCCTTGTTTTTGTGGCCTTATTTTCTAACTGGGCTGGGTTTGTTTGATCACTCTGTGTAACAATCCCTTCCCTAATGATTAAGGAGACACAGCTAAAGTTAACAGAAGAGTACCTCACTCATAATGGCAGGAAAAGATGGAGAGAATGCAAGATGGGCTGAGGCCAGTTGTATGAAGTCCAATGAGACAAAGTGTTGGTTGTGTCTTCCATTTTGGTCACAACAACCCCCTGCAGTGCCATAGGCTGGGGACAAAGTAGCTGAAAACTGTCTCACAGAAGGGACCTGGAGGTGCTGGTTCACACCATGAACATGAGCCAGAGTGTGCCCAGGTGGCCAAGAAGCAAATGACATCCTGGCCTGTATCAGCAATAGTGTGGCCAGCAGGTCTGGGACAGTACCCAGCACTGGTGAGGCTACACCTGGAACCCTGTGCCCAGTTCTGGGCCCCTCACTACAGGAAAGACACTGAGGGGCTGGAGCAAGTCCAGAGAAGGGCAGTGGAACCAGTGAAGGGTCTGGAGCACAAGTTTGATGAAGAATGACTGAGGTAGCTGCGGGGTTTTTGCCCAGAGAAAAGGAGGCTCAGGGAGAATCTTAATGCTCTCTACAGCTACTTGAAATGAGGTGTTAGCTAGGCGGGGATCTGTCTCTTCTTCCAAGTAGCAAGTGATAGGACAAGAGGAAATGGCCTCAAGTTGCACGAGGGGAGCTTTAGATTGGATATCAGGAAAAATTTCTTCATCAAGATGATGGTCAAGCATTGGAAGAGGATTCCAATGGAAGTGGTTGAGTCACCATCCTTGAAGATACTTAAAAGATGTGTATATGTGGCACTCAGGGAAATGGCCAGGAATAGCAGTGGTTTGTGGTTGGACTCAGTTGTCTTCAGGGTCTTTTCCAACATAAGTGATGCTAGGATTCTCTGTTAGAAGGCAAAAGTATCTCAGTTAAAATAATTTCTACATGGAAACACATGATAACCAGCATGTGTGTAGTGGCAAATACAATGTTAAACTTTAGACTGAGGGACAAATTTTGTAGCTAGGTAATTGTTTAGGCTTCAGATTTAAAAACAAACAACATTTGGATATAATTTCAGATCTTGTAATAAGATGATCTTTCTTCTGGTAGCTAGTAGTCAAAGCAAATAAAAACATTCAACAGATTAGTAAATAAATTGCAGAAAATATTTGAGTTTTGTAGGGTAATGCATGGAATGATATAATAATATCTGGTTTTGGATCTGTCAGTCTTCATTTCTCAGTGTTCAACACAACTATTTCAGATAAACAAATAGAGAATTTTAATAAGGATAGTATTGTGATCTAAGTCAATTTTTAAATAAATAGGGTGATTACTACTTCTTCTGTGAGATTTTATTTTTAGTTTAGAGTCAGAGATATATTATTTTATGTGTCATGTGCATGTACATTTTGAATACATAGCTACATGTTGTTCTGATTACTGTTTTGATTGTATGAATTAAACCTAATTGGTGTTTTAAGCTTTTCACATAGGTTACGCTTTGTTTTTACAAAATTCTCTTTACTGTTCCCCTGTAATAATTTTTGAAACTCAAGCATTTAACTTCATGATTTACTCTCTGATGACAGGGTGTATGAAAATCCATGTTGTTTCCTACTTTCACTGTCATCAGTGTGAGACCTGACATGGAAATTTTCAGTCAGCATTTTCAGCGATCAAGATGACTTTCCCCTTTTCTGTGCCTGACAAAGTAGAGTTTTATCTCAGATAATCTCCAAAATTCCTTTATTCTTCCCTTGACCCCTATCCTACGTCAGCAGTTCGTGGAAAAGGGAGAGGGAGGAATCAATATCTATTGAATGTGACTGACATGAATGCTGCACCATCAGAATTTGAGTTCATTTCTGTCAATTCAGCCTGCCTTGAGTGAGAGAAGTTACACTGGAAAGTAACAGTGCAGCAAAGAGTTTGGATTAACAGCACAGAATAGCTGAGTCAGGCTGCGAGGATGGGGGTGGTGGTTGTTTTTGTTGGGCTTTTTTGCTTTTTGTTTGGTGGGGTTTGTTTGGTTTGTTTGGTTTTTGTTTTTGTTTTTGTTTTTTTTTCCTTGAATAGTCTTTTTGCTGGAAAAAGCAGTTTCACAGCATTCCAAACAAGGCACTAATTGGAATAGAAGGTATTTGCTGGCAGTTCTCTTTGCTTTGCTTGATCCCTAATATTGCTGGGGAAGGTGAGGATGATGGTGCCAGCAATCTGGCTTACTCAGTTGTCCTTGTTTTAGGACAGGGAATTTTCTCCTGAGTCTGAAAGGGTCAGGTCACTTTTCATGTGTCTTAATGTACCTGCCATTGAGCTAGGCAGATTCCTGTGATGACAGCAGTGATGGTTTCCTTGGGAACAAGGAAATACTGATCTCAGCATCTTTTCTTCTGGGTGATGGTCTGAAGAGGCATTCTTCATATTTCTGTAGCTCAGAGTCTTGAGGTGCAAAAGGGAGAATCAGTTTACCCACGACTTACATTGACTCCTCACTGCTTTACTTAGGAGTACCACTAGCATTTTGACTTCGAGGAAAGCTTGCCTCCAGGTAGGACAGTTAACTAGAATTTAGAACATTGATTTACTGTGATTTATGTGTGTGAAGAATGACAACGAGGTGGTATACCTTTTATGTTTTGCATTATTGATTATGAGCTAGCATGGGGGCACAAAATAGAAAAAAAAAACCCACACTTTTCTTTCCTTTTTTTTTCTCTTATTTTTCATCTGGGATAAAATCAAAGTTGCAAGGATTTGTCTTGTTCATAGTAAAGTGAAGGTTAATTAGGAAATGCTTTTCAGAGCCCTATTAAAATCCTCTGATTAAAGGCTCCAAATACTGAAAGTATAAAACATTCTTATTTATTATTCATTTATTTTCATCTGCTTCAGGATATATGGAAAAGTAATTTCTAACTTGGAAAAAACAATCAATTATGATTTGGTACCAAAGTTTACATCTGACTTTTTGGGGGGGTGGAAAAAGGAGGGTAGGTCATCTTTGCTGTGAAAAGCCATCCACAAAAATTACAGTGTATATTAATGAGAAGAGTTTTAATGATGTTCAAGGCCTCTACAGAAATAAAGTATAAACATTAAAATTAATGCACTCTTACACAGTCTAAATTGAAAAACATGTAGGCTCATATTTTCTTCCTATTTTAAGGTTATTCTCTTTATCTGGCTCCTGTTGTCTTTTCTCTGGTTGAGGTGATCAAAGTGAGATACTGAAGAGTGGTGCATCTTATGGTGCTTGCTTAAGCTGCAGCTCTGAAGAGCTGTAAGAGTATTTCTAAAGGTTGCCTGGTCTGAGCCATGCATTGGCCTATTCCAGTGAGGACCTGGACACTTTTCTTAGGCAGTGCCTCTGCAGAAACCCAGAGTTAAACTCTTTGTCTCAGGTGACAGCTCTCAATTGAGAAATAGCAGTAGGGGAAAAGTTCTGAACCATGTAATTCTGTGTTAGCAAGGTTATGAAATGCCATTCATGGCTAATATTTATTTTATTAAAGTTTTACAGATCTTTAAACATCATTATAGAGCATCACTGTTTATTAGACATCTGTGTGTGTTTCCAGAGTGCTCAGTGCTATGGTTTCTGAGTACTGGAGGTCCTGAAGTTATCAATTTGACTGTGAAGCTAAATTAGGAAGAATGCCCTTGACTCTGTTTTCTCCAGATCAGGCAATAATCTCCATGATTATGGGTTCTGTTGTGTATTAATTGACCATGACTTGTTATGCATCCTACACTGAAGATTCATAACCTTTTTCAAGGTCACTTACGTACTAGTCAAATGTCTTAAAGGGTGAATATTGATGAAATCCAATTTTAAAGGCAGCTTTTCCTTTAATAATGTAACACTGCTCTTACATGCTTTTATATAACACATCCAAAGCTTGTCTTCCTTATATCTTCTTAAGACAGACATGAGTAGCAAAACTTTAGCTTTTCATAATTAATGGAGACAGTAAATTATTAACTTTAGAACTGCAACTAAATGCTTTTGCAAATGGTTGTTTGCCGGGAATGCACAGTTTTAATTGTGGTCTGGTTATCTCTGATGCTGTGGAATTTTAGTTGTGGTGCCTTCGTGGTGAAGAAGAAATTGTACCATATTAGGAAAACAAAAATTCTGAATACTTAAGGGGATTTTAATTAGTAGGCACTGGAAATTAAACAAGTTGTTTTCATTTTAGTCTGTTGTTCAATAACCATATTTTAATAACAATGTCAATCCATGTTAAGGATCCAGAGGTTATAGATTTTCCTAAACCCACTGACTGAATTGGAGTAATTTGTATCAAAAGGCTGGACAGCTGGACCCAGGTTCAGGTGTAGTGGCATTGACCCCAAAAAA
>WEIU01016058.1:3696-21345 GCA_013389925.1 Aegithalos caudatus | reverse complement strand
GCCCGTGCGGCAGCCACCGCACAGCGTTACCTGTTGCCTCACCTGGAGAGAAGAGGGAGGCTCTAACACATTCTCAGCTTTCTATGGCTATTACCAAAAGTCACATTCTGTTTTCTTAGTGATTAAACCACATGCCAATAGCCAAAAACTGGCTCCCAATAAGTCTGTCCTTTTTAAAGGAATTCAAAGGTCTTTACAGGGTGCTATTCCATATTTTTCTTCAACTAAAAACCAAACTGTCTCAACCCATAACACCTGCATCTCTTTTGTGACCTCAGGTACTGCAAAACCTGTTTGTTTTCAGTTTGTGTCTCTCAGTTCAGAAAGACCAGGATTAGAAGACTGAAAATATTCAAAGGTTTAATGCACCTTCCAAGCAACTTGACACGGTAGGGGACATTATTTTGACTTCAAACCATTCTCTTTTGGATCTTTAAAAAATACACTCAACATCTCATACACCACTATAGTTGATTTTCTCTTAACCACTTAAAGACTGCTTTCTCTGTTGTCTATAAACAATGATCAGCATGGATAAATCACTGATAATATTCCAAGTAACTGCAGGTATTCAAGTAATTCTCGTTTTCTTTGCAATTTGATAAAGCAAATTCTGCTGTTACAGGTATAAATTGCTGAAAATTATCACTTAATTAGAAAAATAATAGATAAGACATCATAAAATAAAAGACATAATTTATCTTAAACAAAGTTGCCTTTTTAGTACACAGTAACCATTTTTTACTTTTTCTTTGCTGTCTTGGAGTGCAGTACAGTTAAGCACAACAGCTCCATATACCATTGCCTTTTCAATGAACAGAAATTGATTTGATATCTTCACATGTGTGGTTTCTCCTATCTCTATTAATATCTCATTTTTGCCTGTTAACTTCCTATGACATATGGTAAAATCTGTGAAGAAATTAGATGTTATATTGCAAATAAAATATCTGAATATTCATGTCAGCCTTTATGTGGAAAGGTTAGTACAGTTTTGCTTGGAACACTTGTCCCATAAACATTATGTTACATTTCTTTGTAGATGATACGTGTAAAAAAATCCTCTGTTTTAAAATTATTTGTAACATATTGATTAAGCTTATTAGGACTTTTTTAATACTCCTTTGACCTTATAACTGAAATTAGTGAGATCTGATTTAAAATTATGTAAACTGGAATTCTGCATAGCAGCAGAAAAATATCTCAATTTCAAGTGTGGTTTGTGAGACATATGCTGGGATCCTCTGAGGAATGTTCACTTCCCAGTAACATGAAGTACCATTTGCTATCTCAGTGGGAATTGCCAGATATTGAATGTCAGGCCTGCCACTGGTTCATATGTACATTTTGGACCTTAGGATTTTGTCATATGGAGGAGGAATGAAACTGAGAGAATGGCAGAAAAAGGCAATTGCAGGAAGGAAAAATATACTTCTCTGGAGACACTGGTGTATTTTTAATTGCAGCTGTTAAAAGCACTTGTCAGGCATGATAGGTTTGGCTTGATGCCTTGTTCAAAGAAGGCTGTTTGTACTACATCCCCTGTGACCTGAGAGAGACAGTGGTGGCTGCTGTCATAGTCTTTTCAATCTTCAAGCCCTCCAAGCTTCGGTGACTCAATTGCTTTGTGTAGCTCCTTGCCACCTCTATAAATACATCAGCAACAAAAAGAAGGCTGAGAAGAATTTCCATCCTTTACTTCATGCAGGGGGAAACAGTGACAAAGGATGAGGAAAAGGCTGAGGCTCTTAGTGCTTTCTTTACCTCAGTCTTGAACAGTAAGACCAGTTGGTCTCTGGGTACCAGCCCCCTGAGCTGGAAGACAGGGAAAGGGAGCATAATGAAGACACCATATTCCAAGGGAAGATGGCTGGTGAGCTGCTACATCACCTCAACTCACACAAGTCTATAGAGCTGGATGGGATCAACCCTGGAGTACTGAGGGAGCTGGCAGAACAACTCACAAAGCAACTTTCAATCATTTACCAGCAGCTCTGGCAAACCAGGGAGGTCCCAGCTGATTGGAAATTTGCAAATGTAACACCCATCTGTAAGAAAGATTGGAAACAGAATCTCGGGACCTAGAGGCTTGTCAGTCTTACCTTGGTTCTGGGTAAGGTCAAGGAGCAGATAGGCTTGAGACTGGACTTTAGCAAAACCTTTAATCCCACTTCCCACAGTATTCTGGAGAAACTGGCTACTCACTCCTTGAACAGGTGCACTGTTCAACAGGTGAGTAGATTACTTTGCCCAGAGACTCATAGTGGAGTTATATCTAGCTGGTGATGGCCATGAATGGTGTTCCCCAGGCCTCAGTATTGGGGAACTCCTGTTTAATGTCTTTACCAGTAATCCAGAGGAGGGGATCAAGTGTGCCCTCAGTCAGTTTGCAGATGACACCAAGCTGGATGGGAGTTATCTCCTGGACTGGTGGGACAAGGTCAGTTGTATGTCACAGTAGGACATGAAATAAAGATGCTTGACTCCAGTCAACAGGCAGAAGATAATCAGAAGGCTATATTTACAATTCATCCAGCCTTTTTATAACATGCTGCATCAGAACAGGCACATTATTGGTCCATAGGATTGACACCGCTCTCCATTGGTTAAGTAACAGAAATAGCAAACAACACCTAGGAGAGAGGTTGTAATGGGAAAGGAATATTGTTTACACAAAGTTATTTTGGGAAAAGTAAAACTGTTGAAAAGTTTCCCTTGGGAAGAGCTTGCAATATTCAGGCTCAGAAATATTGGGCCCACAGTTGTATGAGGTTCAACAAGTCAATGTACTGAGTCCTGCCCTTGGGTCACAACAACCCCAGGCTGTTGACAGAGTGGCTGGAAAGCTGCCCAGTGGAAAAGGACACGGGTGTGCTGGTGACAGTGGATGAACATGAGCCAGCCTGTGCCAGGTGGCCAAAAAGGCCAATGGCATCCAGACTAGTACTGGCAATAGTGTGACCAGCAGGACTAGGGCAGTGATTTTCACAGAATAAACTGCATTTCACAGAATCACTAGGCTGGAAGAGAACGTCAAGATCGTAGAGACCAACCCATGCCCTAACACCTCAACTAAACCACGGCACTGAGTGCCACATCCAATCTTTTTTAAACACATCCAGGGATGCTGACTCCACCACTTCCCTGGGAAGACAATTCCAGTACTTTATCCCTATTTCCATATAAAACTTTTTCCTACTATCCAACCTATATTTCCCTTGGTGCATCTTAAGACTTTGTCCTCTTGTTCTGTTAGTTGCTGCCTGGAAACTCCCCTGTATTCAGCACTGATAAGGCGGTACCTGGAATCCTGTGTTCAGTTTTGGGCCCCTCACTACAAGAAAGACTCTGAGGGCTCGAGCAAGTCCAGAGAAGGGCAGTGGAGATATTAATGGGTCTGGAGAACAAGTCTGATGGGATCTGGGACTGCTTATCCTGGAGTAAACAAGGCTCAGGGAGAACATTACTGCTACCTGAAAAGACACTGGAGTGAGGTGGGGGTCAGTTTCTTCTTCCAAGTGAAAAGTAACAGGACAAAAGGACATGGCCTCGAATTGCATCAGGGGAGGTTTAGATTGGTATTAGGAATTTTTTTTTTTTTTTTTTACCTAAATGGTCTTCAAGCGTTAGAAGAGGTAGGGAAGTGGTAGGGTCACCATCCTGGATATTTTTAAAATATGTGTATATGTGGCACTTAGGAAAATGGCTAGGAACTTGGCAGTGTTAGTTTAACTGTTGAAATCCATGACATTAAAGGTCATTTCCAACCTAAATGATTCTAGGATCCTGTGATGGGAGGCAAGTGTATCTCAGAAGAATTTCTATGTGGAAGCACTGAACTCCATTTACCAGCATGTGTGTACTGGCAGTCTTGAACCTTAGAATGAGAGACAGATTGCATAGTGCGGGGTTAATGGTTGGACTTGATAATCTGAGAGATGTTTTCCAATATAAGAGGTTCTATGATTGTGTGGTTTTATTTGCACTGTGCAAGCACTGGAAAGCAGGAATTTGCTTTGCCTATGCTGTCGTTTCTTGGTATTTCAATAACTACCTTCTTACTCTAGATAGCATGAACAGTGACTTAAAGACCATTACATAAATACTTTACTTCAGACGAGGGGAAAGTAAGTTATATTACAGTTGAAATATTTTGCATGGATAGATGTTTTGTCCAGTATTGCTGTCGTAACTAATGGGAATCAAAGGTAAGGGTTATGAAACTTACACAACAGCACCTATTAATTTTCCTAGAAAGTGTAATATAATTTAATGACCATTCCCTATGTAATTTCAGCAAAACTTGAATACCATGATTCCTGTTCAATAAAAGCTTTCTTTATTCCTCAGATACTGAAATATAATATATTAAAACGGTCTCAGATGATTTGTACCAGTATTTTTTTAACTTTTATAATCATAGATAACAAATGAATTTTGCAAGATTACTCTTGTAGGAGAGTGTGATTTTTCAGCAAATAGGATTGTAAAGCTAATTTTTTGGAACTTGTCTTCCCAACCACAGAACTTTCTTCATGCCCCTTCAGAAAAGCAAACATGGCCCTAAGACAGAGGCAAGGTAGGTAGAGTGAGACTTAGCCTGTACTGAAGTAGTAAGGAGCCCCTATGAAGCTTTATAAATGATCATTAATATAATTATTAATCATTATTACTTTGCTTTCCTAGGAAAAAAAATATGCATTAGAAGAACATTTGTTTCTTACACCTTGACTATGGTTTTGACCTTATTCATTATATAAACTTATAAATGAGTAGCCACAACTGAAAACAGGAAGCTAAGGGGGGATTTTTGCTTCCTTAAGATGTTGTCACACCCTACCTAGCTTATGTACAGCCTTTCAGTGAAGTATATCTCTTACTGAAAGATTCTATTTTTTTTAGTCCTCTATGAAAATGTATGTTATGGCATCCCAACCCATAAGTACATGAACATATCATTTGCATCCCCCAATGGCTACTTGTTCACATTCAGAAAAATCACAGTTCTTTCTCTACTTGTTGAACAATAAACTGTCAACATAAAAAAATAAAAACTCTTGATGGTACCCACTGGAGAAAAAAACAGTAGAAGCACTTACATGAACCTTGGAGCAAAAGCCATTGTTTTATGATTAGATTTCAAATGTACCAGAGTTTCGTAAACCATACCTAATTCTTCACACACATTGCTCTTTTCTCCAGCTTCTGAGAGAAAGGAAAATGCAGGCACTTTTTAATGTGAACCTTTTATGTTAAACCAGCCTGGCTGGATGCTGTTTTGTGAGGGAAAGAACTTAGAATGACTGGCAGAAGAATAGCCAGCACTGATTATCCAGAGTAAGGCTAAAGGTGGAAACATAAGGTTGCAGCAACCTTTTGCAGTTTATTTTTTATTAAAGTGGCACAAGTCCATTTCCTGCTTCTCATTTTCTAGTTGAGAATATTCTCTGCAAAGGTAACAGGATAAGCTTTTAACAGAAACAGTAATAAAATTACCACTAATAATTAGGGACCTTCCTGTTGGATGGTAATTCAGGCATTTGCTTTAATAATTTTTAACATATTACAGGTTTCATTATGCCTGTGACAGACATTCTGTGAATGTTTATTACATACTCCATGGCTGGGGAAAAATTTCCTGAAATATATAAGACTACCAGATTTTGAATTTTTTGACTATTACATAATGAAAAGGAATATGATTTCTGTATTAGTAAATGAGCTATGTTTCAGAGTTGTGCTGTGTTGGAATGTTCTTTTCTTTAAGAGATACTGAACTGCACCACTGGTAAGGTTTGAATAACTTTAGAGTCCTTTTTTGTGTCCACGCTCCTTTTATGGAACAAGTTTCCTGAATAGGGCTTTTTCCCATGGTATATATATTCTTATCAGAGAACCATAGAATGGTTTGTGCTGGAAGGGATCTTAAAGGTCGTCTAGTTCCAACTCCCCTTCCATGACCAGGGACAGCTTCCACGAGACCAGGTTGCCCAGACCCCCATTACAGCCTGGCCTTGAATACTTCCAGGAATGGGACATCCAGTTTCTCTGTTCCAGTGCCTTACCAATCTCATAGTAAAAAAGTGATTCCTAATATCTAATCTAAACCAACTCTCTTTCAAGGGCAGATTTTTCAAGCTCTTTTCCAGGCTGAACAATCCAAACTCCCTCAGCCTGTCTTTACATTATAGGAGAGGTGCTCCAGACCTCTGATCATCTTTGTGACCCCCTCTTAATCCACAGGTCTCTGTCTTCCCTATGTTGGAGGCCCCAGAGCCGGACACAGTACTTCAGGTAGGGTCTCATGAGAGAGGAGTAGAGGAAGAGAATCACCACAATTCTTTTGATGCAGTCCAGGATACAGTTGGCTTTAGGGGCTGCAAGTGGACGTTGCTGCATCATGTTGAGCTTCTTATCCACTGACTAGCCTTTTCTCAAGGCTAGTCTCAATCCACTCTATACCTCACCTGCATTTGTGCTTGGCATTGCCCTGACCCAGCTGCAGGACCTTGCACTTGGCCTTGAGGTTCACACAGGTCCAGCTCCCAAGTCTGTGAAGATCCCTCTGGAAGACATTCCTTCCCCACAGTGTGTCATTTGCACCCCACCCCATCTGGTTAGTGTCAGCCACAAACTTCACAGATTTCACAGAATATTCCAAGTTGGAAGGGACACACAAAGATCACTTAGTTAAACTCTTAAGTGAATGGTTCACACAGGGAACAAACCTGCAACCCTGGTATTAGCCCTATGCTCTAACCAACTGAGCTAATCTCAGGGTCCAGACTTGCTAGGGTGCACTTAATTTCATTGGTCACATCCTAAAAAAGATATTAAATGTCACCAGTTCCAATGCCAACTCCTGAAGAGCATCACTTGTCCCTGGTTTACACTTGAACATCAAGCCATTGACCATAGCTCCTTGAGTATAACCATCCAGCCAATTCCTTATGGGCCCTAAATGAAGCCAATATACTGGCCAAAATGACTGGATTATGTTTTTAAGGAACTATGAACTACCACTGGTTAGAAGTTATTTGTGTTAACTAATCTACCTTGTAAGTAGCACCAAGTATATAGCATATCAGTGAATTAGAATGTTTCTTTATGAATAGTTTTAATTTGTACAGTAAACATGTTATTTTTTTCTCAAAGATAAATGGTAATACAATTATATATGAGTATATGAATTCAGAAGCATCCTGGGGATGAAATCTGTGTCAGAGGCAGTTTCGTTCCCATTGCTCCAGTGAAGTACTAATCAGATGACTGACAATAGCACAAGCAAAGTACCACTTTACTCAGTACAGTTAAATTTATGGTTATATTGTTGTAGGAAGATAAAACTGCATGTTTCCCGCCTACCAGATAGAAAAGAGGAAGCAGGTAAAAGAACAAGAAATAAATTGTTTGCATATAAAAATGTACAGTAAAAGTCTTATTCTTTCTTGTAGGTATGGGTTGAAAGTACTCCAAAGGACAGTCAAGCTTTAGGGAAATGTTCTAAGAACAGAAATTTAGAGATTTACTGTTCAGTTAAAAAAATTACTGTGCTTTTTCAATACTGGTTAAAAAGTACTTTGAGATCACTAATTCTCTGCAAATTGATGGGACACAATCAAAGAAAACATTTATATGTTCTATTCTTTGATCAAACTGTAATTAATACCTCATATAGATCAGCCATTATATTAAAATTCTTAAAATATTTTCTTTAATGATTTGGAATTTACTAGTTAAAAATTAGGTTTATACTTAACATTTTAATGGCACATTTTATTTGGAAAGTAACCAAGTTGTTTGATTAATGCTGGAAATAATGAAACTATCTTACAGATTCATGACCTATGTTCCTATGTTTCAGTAGTCTGGTCCTCTCCTCTTGTTCCTTATTTATAAGCTTCCTTCCACCCCAAGTAATATCTTTACTTCCTCGATAACATCTGCTAGGCTTTCCTATTCACAGTATGCTTGGCTCTGTCCCATGTTCCCTAAATCCCAGCTGCTGGGGAAGGAGCAGCTTGTATAAGAGCTGATTTCGACATAATACGTGTGCTGATTGAGAGATGAACAAATCTGATTGTTGCTGAGCTTGTATGGCTGCCTTTCCAGTGGGGGTCTTATGTTGGGTTTCTGTTTCTGTTTCCTCTTTTCAGATGCCAATATTGTCAAATTGTCTTAGCAATTTATCTTCTAGGTGCCAAGCTCCCTGTTGAAATGCAGAAGAGTGGGCAAAGTGGTAGGAATAGTGAATAGAAGAGTAAGAGAACTGCCAAAGGGATGGACAGTCAGATATATTTAATCTCCCTATCAAAGCAAAATTTAAGGGGAGAATCAAATGGCAGGAAGGTAGCAGCTTACATGTGTGTGTCCTGGTTCACAAATGGAGTCCAAATTAGTGGCACGGACATTGCCCTAAGAGCCTTCCCAGTATTTCTTAATTTTCTCTAAAAATTTCCTTCCAGATCATTTGGAGCTACCCACAATACACCCCTCACTGATCGCTCCAGTGTCTTCCCCCACCCCGGACCCATAGTCACAAATCTTCTCTCCCATAGTGACCATACTCCCTCCAGGCCTTGACCCCAGCCTTGGTCCTAGTTTCTACCCAGAATCCCTCTTCCCAATTATCTGGTCCCAACCCTTTCCACCTCCACTTCTCCTGTGGGTCACACTTAAGCTCAGTGCCCCATATGCATTTTCTATTTTCTCAGCCTGGTCCAGGTACTTTGATTTACATGGATAGGTTTGAGCTGATTGATTGCCCTTACCTTCTGGATTTGTTCCAAATAGTCCCTTGGACCAACTTGTTGCTTACTCTGATGGCTAAGTATGTCTCTTCCCTTGGACTCCTTGCTTGCTGTGTTGGTTTTGCATGGCCTGGTTTTTGGTAGCAGGAGGGCCATGGAGGTGGCTTCTGTGAGAAACTGCTTTAAGTTTCCACCATGTCTGGCAGAGCCAGTCCCTGATGGCTCTGAAGATGATGTGCCTCTGGCCATGCCTGGGCCAGTGACAGATGTTGGTAATACCTCTGTGATAACATAGTAAAGAAGAAGATTAAAACAATGGGGGCACTGTTGTTTCCTAGCCAGAGAGGAGGAGGAGGAGGTGAGAACATGTGAGGGAAGCAACATGGAGATGCCAAGGTCAGTGGAGAAGGAGCTCCAGGTGCTGAAGCCGAGATTCCTCTGCAGGCCTTGGTGAGACCATGATGAAGCAGCTGTTCCCCTGCAGCCCATGGGGGAAACACGGGGGATGCAGGGATCCACCTGCAGCCTGTGGGGGAGGTGCCCATGCCAGAGTGGGTGTATCCCTGGAGGATGCTGTGATCCTGTGGGAGACCTGGTGGAGGGAGAGGGCCCCTGCTCCCAGGCTGGAAAAGCTTGTCCTTGGAGGACTGACCTCATGGAAGAATGACCCACGCTGCAGCAGTTTTGGGAGGACTGCTGCTTGTGGGAGTAGACCCACATTAGAGAAGTTCATGGAGAACTGTCTCCTTTGGGAAGGGACCCCACTGTGCAGCAGGGGAAGGACTCCTCTCCCAGAGCAGTGTAAGAAAATCTCAGGTGATGAACTGACCAAACCCCCACCCCCTTTCACTGCAATGTTGGTGGGAAGGAGGGAGAGGTTTGGGGGAAAATGGTGTTTTTGAAGGGTTTATTTTAGTTCTCATTCTCCTCCTCTGACTCTGTTAGTAATAAATCCACTTTGCACCTCTAAGGTGAGCCTGTTTTGCCCTTGGAGTGTTTTCTCCTGGTCCTTATCTCAACTCATGCACCCTTCATTAATTTTTCTCTCCCCCGCTATGCTGCAGGTGGGGGAGGGTGAGGGAGTGAGTGCCTGGCGGTGGGCCAGTGTCAAACCATGACACTTGCTAACATAGGTATTGATGTCGGAAGTGATTTTTGCAAACACAGAGATCAGTTCCCAGAGAAGAAATTTGCACTGGAATAGAAGTGAGCAATTGAGCTAATAGGGCTTCTGTGGTGATCAAGAAAGAGGAGTGCTGATTTTACAAGAGAAAATATTATGGGTTGACAAGTTTACACACAAGGGGAAGGCCAAGAAGGGACATGATTGCTCTTTATAAATATTTCAAAAAGGTAAACAGCAGGAATAAAGATAAATATTTTAGTCTAAATTATATCGCCAGCAGAAGGATAAACTGGCCATGAATTAATGTCAGTTCCAATTTAGTAGGATAGTTTTAGTCTTCCAAGACTGAGGCTCCTGAAAGAATGTTGTAAGAGCAACAAAAATATCCTACCTTGGTTTGGGTGAAATTTGTCACATTATGAATAAGACTGGAAGAGGCTCACCCTCAACAGCACCAGGAGTCTGGTGCTTGGGGAGTACCACTAGCACACCAATTTTTGTCAGTAATGCACTGCCTTGCTGCATGCTCCCATGCCTGCCAGAGCCGGATGGAATATTCTAGATGGTTGTTAATAAATGCCTGGAGCACTAATAATACCACTTTACTTTGTGGTATATCTGTTTATTAATGTAACCTGCTATCATCTTTGCCTTATTTTCAGCAGCTGTGAAATGATTCGATGGTTTTAATTATTTTTCATAATAACCCCTAAATTCCTCTCTTGATTAGCTTCCTAGATGAGATTTCCATTTAGTATATATTCTTTAACTTGGTGTTTGGTTTCCCTGCTAATTATCTCACATTTTTTTTCTGTGTTAAGCTGCATTTGCCATCTGCTCATCCAGTCAAAAAATAATGGAAAACATTTTGAATCCGATTGCATTCTCCTAATTACTGGTTCTGTCTCCAGTTGTGTTATTACCCACAGATTGAAAGATCTTGGGCCAAATAATTAATAAAAAAACTGAGATTCCTTTGATTTTAGCTGAGCCATGCTGATACATACCAAGATCATGATCTTTCACTTCCTGATGTTCTAAGTTCCTCATCTTATAAAATATAAACATCTGAGTCCCACTTCTCTCAGTTTTCATGTACAGTATTGATGCTGCATTTCCCACACTTAGACCAAGCTCCCACTGTGAATGAGTATTTCATTTAGCTAAACTTGGCAAGTACTCTTTCCAGGAAATTCACATGAAGTTAGCAGCACTTCCAACGAGCTCTAATGTTTCAATAAACATGAACTGAACATTTATTTGTGACTACATGTATGTGAACATTTACAGATGTTTGACAATATCAGTGCTTACAGCATTAAAAAAAATCCCAAACCGACATTTTCTCATTTGTATATTTTCTTTCTTCTCTGTATCTATTGATTTTTTTCAGGTTCTGTGCACCATTTTGGTGTAGGTACTTCTAAGCCTTGCACTTGGATTCTGTGATGCTAGTACCTCCTGATATTTGTTACATTACTGTACTGGGTTGACCCTGGCTGGATGTCAGGCACCCACCAAAACCTGTCTATCACTTTTCTCTGCAGCTGGATGGGGGAGAGAAAACATAACAAAGGGTTCATGAATTGAGATGACACAGGAAGATCACTTACCAAATACTGTCATGGGCTAAACAGGCTAGAATTAGAGAAATTACTTATATTTATTACTAAAAAAACTCAGAGCAGAGTAATGAAGTAAAATAAAACCTTAAAAACACCTTCCTCCCCCCTTTCCAGCTTTACCTCCTCCCCCAGCAGTGCAGGGAGATGGGAATGGGGGTTATGGTCAGTTCATCACAGGTTGATTTCTGTTGCTGCTCAGGGAATGGAGACCTCACACTGCTCTCCTGTGGGATCCCTCCTACAAGAGATAGCTTTCTATGAACTTCTCCAACATAAGTCCCTCCTATGTGTGGGGAGACAGACGGAGATGGTGGTGAAGACAATCTTGCCCTTATAATTACCAGAGAGTGGGAACAGCCTTGTCCTCCCAGCTATGGGTGTGATAAAGAGTGAGTGAGCTGGGAGGGAGTTGGTTGGAGTCTGCTGGCCGTGCAGTGAGGAGCAGGGGCCAGGAGGTCATGCTTAGGGGACAGAAAGGTAAGATGCTGTACCTTGGACAGACAGGGGTAGGCGGCCGTGATCGGGACAGGAAGGAGCCAGACAGAACTGGAGAAGAAAGAGCCAGAGCTGTGTGGAGCTACCCTTGGGAGGCTACAGAGAAAAGGTATGTGAGGCTTTTGAACAACAAGGTGCTGATGCTTGGAGCCTTATGATGTTTTTAATGAAGCACTTGAAGTGCAGTGTTCATATTGACTTCTACACTATGGGCTAACAGTGCTCTCCAAACTGCTGCAGTGTGGGTCCCTCTGCCATGGGGTGCAGTCCCTCAGGCACAGCCTGTTCCAGCCTGGGTCCCCCAAGGGGTCACAAGTCCCAGCAGCAAACCTGCTCCAGCCTGGGCTCCTCTCTCCACAGCTCTGCAGGTCCCTGCCAGGACCCTGCTCCAGCACAGGCCTCCCACAGGCTCACAGCCTCCTCTCAGCCACCCACCTGCTCCAGTCTGGGTCTCCTCCATGGGCTGCAGGTGGATCTCTGCATCCCTGTGCTTCTCCATGGGCTGCAGGGGCACAGCTGCCTCACCATGGGCTGCACCATGGGCTGCAGGGGAATCCCAGCTCTGGAGCCTGGAGCACCTCCTGCCCTCCTTCTGCACTGACCTTGGTGTCTGCAGGGCTGTTCCTCTCGTGTTCTCACCCCGATCTGCTCTGGCTGCAATTACAACTGTGCAGTAACTTCTCCCTTCTCAACTCTGTTATCCCATAGGTGTTACCACCATTTCTATTTGGCTCAGCTTTGGCCAGGGGCACATCCATCCTTGTGCTTTCTGGTATTGGCTCTGCTGGACATGGAGGAAGCTTCTGGCAGCTGCTCACAGAAACCACCCCTGTAATCCCCCTGCTATCAAAACCTGGCCATGCAAACCCAACACACTTATTTGGTGAAAAGCTTGGTATTTTTTGAGTTGCTTTCTTCAGTTCTAGGTTCTTGTTACCAAGTTCTTTCTCACAAAGACCTTTTTTTTTTTTTTTTTTTTTTTTTTTTTTTTTTTTTTTTTTTTTTTNGCTAGATCTTGTTTCCAAATGAGCTGAATTTGATTTTGGAGCTGTTAAGCTATTACAGTAAGGAGATAACTATACAGAACTGTTTATTTCCACAGTGGAAAAAAATGTTTCATATGAACAGAACCCCTGTTAGTTGTTAAGTTTCTAGTTTAAGCAGTGTCCCTAAAATATTATGGCAAGGACATGAAGTCATAGGGTACAGGTTTATTGCAACATTTGATCTTGTGCATTAGCAACATTAGTATTCTTTTCAAAGGTCTTTTTAAAAACAGAGTTTGGGCTTTTAGTTAGCTGGAGAAGCAAGCTGAAGGACAGTTTAAAAACCACCCAAATTTCTGCAGAGCTACCTGTTATTTTATATTCCTAATTATTTTTTCAATCATTAGGTGCTATTGATCTCCATTTTTCTGCTTACCTAAAAGAAATATCAATTGAATGGAAATTGTAAGCATTTCATTCAGTGCCTGCAACTTGAGACAATGCTAGTTGGGAATTTACCTGAGGCTTTGTTTCAATGAGATTATTTATTCTCCCATCTTAAATATAACTTTTTCTCATGAATATTAGCCTTTTACAATTTTACTGGTTTATTCATCCTGCAACTTATTATTGCATTACCATATTTAAAAAATCATAGGAGAGGGAGAATTTCTTCTTAAATGACAGAAAATTGGGTAAAGAGGAAGAGGGAATAGATATTCTTAAATTTCATTTCCTTTACTGTAGAATTATTTAAGGGTCTCCTAATCTGGGCCAATTTCAAATCGGGCATATTTTAGAAAAATGTATCAAAGATTACTTGGTTCTGCTGAAATCAGTGTAAGTATTTGGGTGTTTGCTTTCTTAGGATTTGCATTGCATTTAATTAGTTATGTGAAAGCATGTAATTTTCCTACAAGAATTTTATTTTATTATTGTGAAAAATAATTTGATTAATTATTTTAATCCTATGGAATGTGATGGAACAAAACTTACAACCCTAGAGAAAATAATTTATACCTCCAGGACAAGAAAAAAATTAAAAATGTGTTTTGAAAACTCTTATGAATATTCTTGAAGTATTTCAGTTCCTTTTTGTTGTTTAGATATTAGACAAATTTTTGCTGGATTATTGTGGAAATAATAAAGCTAGGCTAGACAATTTTTATGGTAAAACTTCATGTACGACAAAGCATTTGTAAGTCTAATAGATAGAATTATGTCATTACTAGTCCATCATACATTTAGTTATGACATGTGTATAGTTGTTTAATAGGCCTAAAATATTAATGACAAATGATATATTTTGGGAACTTGTTTATGTTTAAACTCCATCTTAGCCAATGATTCATTTACTGCTTTTCAACCACACTTGAGGTACAATAGTTTTTAAAGTCAAACAGCAATTGCCTAATTATATCATCCAATAACTAAAATGCTTTAAATAAGAAAACTTAAATAGTCCTGAGAAATTTCTATGATAAATAATGTTGTTCTTTTTTTTTTTTTTTTTTTTTTTAAGGATGAAGTATTAAATCTCAATGACAACTAATTTCACACATGTATATCTGTGTTCTGTTGATTAGTAATTCAGGGATGTTTCTGTGATTAGGAGAGTTTATAATGCTGAATTCTTTATAAATATAAACTACTCATTTGTGACATTTATTTATAAGTAACTTGTATATTATTTATAGTATGACTATGAAAGATAGATCATAACTTTTTCATTACTTGTCTCCTGCCAGTAATTTGATATTATCTTGTTGTTAAAAATAATTTTCTTAGTTTTAAATTTTAAGGAATTTTTGGCTTAGTTACATCTTGCAAATAGTTTGATGGAGGCCAGTAAAATTGTGGTAATCACATGTGTGTTTATAATTTCTAAATTCATGACCAGTCCTGCAGATAACGTCACTCATGGTGACTGAGTGGTCAGTCTGCAGTGTTTTGGATAGTTATCTAAAAGAAATGGCTTCATTAACAAGTTTTTCATGATTGAAACAAATTATTCCCTTTAAATATTCTGTCAGGAAAACAGACCAACAGTGGCAGTTTCTTGGTATGACTTTGAACACTGCATCATAAAGAGAAAATACTCTGTCAATCTGATTTTTTCATTTTTGTATGTAAACTTGCTTCCATATCTTGTTAGAAAGTAGAGAACAGTGGCTATTATTATTCTAAAATTGATAAAGGGGGTTTCAATAGATATTTTTTATTTAATCCATCTGGAAAGGAAAAAAGGTAGTTCTAAAGAAGAGGGAGAAACTGGTACAGCTTTAAACTCAGTTGACTTATCAGAGAAATTATGGGCATTTGATATGGATTAGTGTATTTTCTTGACTTCTACTTTTGTCTCTTTCAAAAGTGAAGAGCAACTATGCAACTCCATTTTATGTTTAATCCAACAAAATGGTTGTTTTCCAAAAGGCAGTAACATTCAGATGGGATTATTAGTAGTATCCCGTCCTTAGGCTAGATTAGTCAGTGGAAGTTTGCTCCAGTGATGATAATACCAGTGATTTGCACTTAATTAGCTGAGTATATTATATATTAATTTAATCTTGAGAGCTTTATTAAGGTTTCAATATATCAATAACAATGTCAAAAATTCTTGCAAGGCTCGTACTGCAAATCTAATTTTGGTGCTGTTTTAAAATCAGACAAATGTATCCCATATGAGTTTTGTGTGTTTACACTTCAGGTTCTCTGAAGTTTCTACATGACACATAGAGATCTGTGATACTTAGCAGCTAGAGCTGTGCCATAGTGCATGTTAACAATCTGTATTTTGACCTTTCAATGATTGTGCTCTGTACATAGACTCCTAATACTGCAGATTTGGACTTCCTTGTAGCTAGCTATTAAAGCAATCACCAGACCATTGCAAAGGCATAAAGGAAGTGAAGGTCAAATCACTGGCAGTGAATTCTAGCTTGATGCAGTAATCTAAAAGGTAATGCTGGCTGAAAGAGGTACCACTTGCTGTGTACATGATGCACTAAAGAAAGCAAGGGGCTCATGCAGTTTAAAAGATATAGTGATTTTAAAATCTGTTACAACCTTGCTTTTCGCTATGTAAAGTTGAATTAATTAGTGTTTCTACAAAAAGATCAGTCATTGAATTCCATAACTCAATATAGCTTAAAATATTTTTGCACCCTCAAATCCTGTTTCTTTATTGGTGTTCTACATACTTTTGTCAAAGGATTTATCTAGTTATTATTAGTGTTCATTTAGTAGTAACTGGAATTTTGGGTTGGTTTTGTTTATGAATGTTCATGAGAAATGTTTTCTATAGTAGAAAATCATGGATAAAATGTTTCCAGATGTGCTCAGTTTTACACTTTGTTCCAGCAGAGGGGCTTGGTACAAGTGTGGGTGAATCCTTCACCAGAGAAAAGCTGTGAGCTTGAAGTTGATGTTTTTTACAGAAAAAGCAAACACTTTTTTTCCTGTTTAGCTCACTGGAAAGTTTCTATAACCCCAAATAAATCTTTAATTTCTATTTTAAAAGCTGAAATTAAGCACTCATTTTTTTGGAGCTTAGGATTGAATCCTGCAGTGAGCTCTTTGTGCCTTTGCAGTGGTGAAGATAAAGGTCACATCTATGTATCCAATGAGTGGAAGTGTTTTAAATCATCATCAAAATAGACTTTTTTTTTTTTTTTCTTCCCTTATAAAGTTTAAGATGGAAAAATAAAGACATTTTCTGTAAGTCCACTTTCAAATTTTTCCAGATTAGCTTTATTAGCACTTATTTCTTTGGCTGCAAATGTTATTTAGCATAAACAGATTTGCTTACTTTTTAAAAAATCAGTTTTAGTGCTTCAGACTGAAATTGTGCTTCTGTATTTGCTCTCCAGAAGACAATGTTTCTGATAGAGAGCAGACACTGTATGGAAACTCTCCTCCTGAGATATGCAGATATATTTAGAAATATCATTGGATCTCAAAGACTGCTCAATGCTGACATCCTAACAGTTTCTGCTCAGTGCTCTTGTAAACTTAGTTCCCCTCAGCCTGTATTTAAGAAGGAACCCATGGTGGATTCTTTCTCAGGACCGTGGAAAAGCCTTATACAACCGATCAGAGCTTGAGCTCTTCTCTCTAGCTGTTGGTAGACACTGCCTGGCACGTCAAAATTCACTGCTGTAAATGTGCTCAAGTAATCATTCAGCATATGAGGTTACTGCATATTTGGGACTGGTTAAGGTCAAAGCTTTAAAGGTGTGTGTCACAGTCCTTTTAAGTTTGAATTAGGACCTAGAAGTGTGGGACTTTTATAAGGACTTCAGAAGTGTATCTGCAGCAATGAAGGCTGACTGCACACTGGATAGTATCAGTACAGCCAGCAGGGTTGAGTGATTGTTCCCCTCTTTTTGGCACTTCAGATGCTGCAGTTGGAGCAGGGCCCAGTTCTAGCCCTTACCCACCCCCAGTGTAAGAAACAGAGACAAATTGGACCATGTCCAGAGGATGGCCACCAAGATGGGCAGGGTACTGAAGTATGTGATGCACAAGGAGACACTGAAGAGACCTGAATTTGTTCAGCCTGAGGCTGAGGAAGCTAAGAGAACAGAGCTAATTGCTGTCCTCAGCTGCTTAATGGGTCATTACAGCCAGATGGAGCCAGACTGTTAATGGACATGCACAGTGTAAGG
>WEIU01016056.1:4663-18201 GCA_013389925.1 Aegithalos caudatus | reverse complement strand
ATCTGGTAGATTCATCTGGGTGGCTCCACTCCATCTGCTATCATAGGTCCCATAAACTCTTCTCTCAAGGTTTTGGTCATCTCCATTTGGATAAGATACTTGATAACAGAGGTTCAATAGCTTTTGGTTAGCAATCTCCATGCAGGAATGCAGGATGACTCTCCCTATCTTCTGGTTTGGCCAGTTTAGATGTTACAAAGAAAAAAACCTAGTCTTTACTGTTAGCACTATGCTACAATCAGAAAATATACATTCATCACATTTCTAAACTCTGTTAATAAAAGAAAATATAGTACAACTTTCCTACATTATACATATAGCATTCATCTCAATATTTGCGAAAAGCCAACTCCATAATATGCATTTATAGCAGATACCATTGCCTCTGAAACAGGGGATTCTTATCCATAAGCTCTAAATTCATATTCATCTCCTTGTCTATGGGTTGTCCAATTAACTAAGAACACACTTCTAAAACATTTTCTCTACACCAGTATAAACCTAATTTTGAAAGTGAGTAAAACTACAAAAAACTACGAAAATTGGTATCAAACCTTATGCAAAAACCTACGCATGTAACATATCTATTAACATAAAAGGCTCTATCATATAGCATATCTATTAACATAAAGGCTTCTATCTTATTCACGTAAAAAATGTACCTACTCTATCTAGTCCTGAAAGTGATGTTCTAAAATGTTTTTGTTACATCTAAAGCTGAGCTACCAGGCCTTGGGGCTGTGCTAGCTAGCAAATTCTTAAGGCACTTAGAATCTATTTGCTTAAAACGAAAGTCTAAACTTCTATTTCATATTTACATGGCTTAATATATTTTAGTTTCTCTAAAGGCTTCAATTCAACCCCTGTATCCTTCTCTCCCCCTGGGGAAACCAAGGGGCTTGCATTCCAACACATCTCCACAGCAGATGAGCCTTGTCCTGATGGAGCCTCTTGGAACTAACATACCAGCATCATGACATGGCATCTGTCACCCAGGAACTGTACATGTATCTCTCACAAGCCCCAGCAGCACCATGAATGCACTCACAAACCAGAGGCAAACCTGATGGCACATGTGCAAATACATTGCACACTACCAGGCACACAGAGTGATAGTTACCAAGTGCTGGAATATGCAGGAGCAGCCAGATGTTTGGAATTGCTGTTTTGACTGTTCTCACTCTCCTTCCATCCCAGAGGTGGAAGTAATACAAAGCAGGAGACAAAGAGAAAACCCCCAGAAAGCAAAGAGAGATGCAGCATTTGCTTGATCCAGTGACACAGGGGACTATGCACGTGTCAAAACCTGCTGCAGAAAAAATACATATATAACAGGATGAGCTCAAGCAACCTTTCTGACTGAGCAATACTGACACAGCTGGGCTTCCCAAGTTAGGAGGAGATCCTCATGCTCTGACCCTGCCACCCACACATCAGCAGCACCCAAGCACAACACAGAAGCCCAGCAACCGCTGGAGTGTCCCTGCAGAATGAATGATCACAGCACAATCACCAGTACTATTATTTTTCCAAATATTTCCAGATTGTTGGGGTTTGAATTTGTTTCCTTTTTGCTTGTGGAATATTTTTCTCGGTGGGTTGCTAGGTGTGATATATGTCATGAAATAATTTGCATTTTATTGTAATATATGGTATAAAGTCAGTCATGCTTAAGAAATAAAAGTGTCCAGGAATTGTGCAACCTCTGCCAGTAACCCCGGAAGAAACCCATTTGCAAAAGAACAAAGGGTGGCACTGAGAGGAGATGGGTCTCCCCAGAGATGAGCCTGACAAAGACCCAGTGATTAACACCCAATATGGATCTAATCTACATCATCAAGGCCATGCATCCCAATACAGAGTTCCCATAAATCCAATCAAACACCCAACCCATCCCTTCTCAAAAAACTGTTCAACAGACCTGCAGCCAGGAAAAGAGGCTACATGAATATGCAAGACACACAAGAGACACAAAAGACTTGAGGCAACTCACTGTCCAGCCAGGGAAAACTGTATAAAAACAGACCCCGCGAAGGCAGAATTCGTGAACTGCGGGAGACTCGGTGCGATAGAGACCGAATCTATGGTTCACCCAGTGCCAACCCCAGGCTTGACACTGACTTTGCTTGTGACTTTCTCGGACTTTGATATCGCAAGTTTTCAATAAATTCCTTATTTATCAAATTGGCTGATTTCATTTATTACATGTTATATATGGACTGTGCGATTTGTATTTTTTCTTGTATCATTTCTGTGTATTGTATATATATATGTAATATAAAAGTTTGGGATAAATCTAAATCTAACTCACTCTGAGACTCAGCCACAGAGGATTGTCTCATGTGGGAGTTGCTTCCAGGAACTGGCAGGCTGATCTGATAACCATTGAGACAGGACAAAGGCCAGGAAAACAACTATCTCCTCAAGCCCCTGTTGCTGTAGAAAAACCTGTTTGTGATCGGCTCTCTGATATGAAAATAAAGGATGTGAAGTGAATGGAGGATTCCTGGCAGCCCCTTTCACACAGGACTCTGTCTCTGGGAATACATCTACATTTCTACAGCGAAGCTGATAAGAACACCTGCATCTGTCCCAAGATGTCATCATGGGATCGGTAACCAGAGGAAATTTCATCAAGGCTTGAGTGGACCCATCCTGTCCTGCCATGAATAATTCCTGAGAAGCAGCAAGGCAATATTCACAGACTCGGGAATACCTTTAACATATCTACAGAGAACAAACTTTACAATAATAATCTAGGAGTTCCTCAGCCTCAGGGCTGAAAAACTGTATAAAAACCCAAGGCTTGGACTAGCAAATCGTGAACTTGGGGAGGATCAGTGCAGGCGAGGCTGATCCCGAGTTCACCCAGGCCAACTCCTGGGCTCAGACCTGTCTTGGTGGTGGCAGGTTTTAATTTTGATTGTATTGGAAATTAATAAATTCTTTATTAATTTTTATTCGGCTAATTTCATTTATAACATCCCTATCCCCATAACCCTGCCTGAAAGCCCTTTTAATTTCCTAAATTATAATAATTTGGAGGGAGGGTGCAATAAATGTGGTGTATAATTTGTGTTTTTATTGTACTGATATAAAATAAAGCAAAAGGGAATTTTTAATCCAAGGAAAAAACCCAGCTGCCAGATTGCAAAATAGGATGCTGAAACCAGGAACAGAGGAAACAGTGATTTTCATTGAAACAGAGGAGAACAATGGCCAAGCAGCTACACCTATCTCACCAAGGACTCGGTAGTTAACACCAGATATTTATCTAGCCTCCCCATCGGGATACTGTGAATCTGAATATCCTGGTTCCAGTAAATCTATTCATCCACCCTTCCCACCTCGAAAAACTCATCAGTGGACTTGTAACTGGACTAATCACCCTATCCTGCCTTCTCGGAAACTTCATCAGGGAACCAGAAACTTCATCAGAGAACCAGCAGCTGGAGATGAATACCATCCACCAGGACTATTCATCCATTCTTCCCGACTCAGAAATCTCATCTGGAAAGCGGCAGCCAAAGATGAATACCAACTAAGCTCAGATACAACAAAGAACTAAGGGTTTCTTAGCCTCAGGGCTGAAAAACTATAAAAACTGGCTGCTCAGAAGGCAAAATGTGAACTTGGGGAGATCAGTGCAGGAGACGGCTGGTCTCAGGTTCACCCAGCTTTGACTCCCGAGCTCAGAACTGTATCGATTGTGGCTATTCCAAATTTCGATTGTACCAATTATTAATAAATATTTTATTAATTTTTAATTCGTCTGATCCATTTATTACAGAGGGGATTTGAATTCTACATTTCCTAAGGAGGCCCTGCCCCCTCCTTAGCATATACCTGTCTTTCAAACGAAGACAGAGATCAGCTAGCAATACACTAAATTTTTTGAAGAGAAATTTAGAGGTCCAAGCTCTGAAAACAAATGAAAAATAATGGATCACACTTATCCCTGGATATTAGGTTACACAGCAGCACCGAGTATTCAGAAAAAATGCAAGACCAGACTAATTTCCTAAATGGGAAATAACAGTACCTTCTTTCATGCCATAAAGAACACAGGCTCTCAGTATTTTTCCTGTGTGCTAGATGAATGAAATAGAGCTACTTGATTTTAGAGACACCAAGGAATTAGACTGAAGTGATTGAAGGCATTGCTTCCAAAGGGCTCTTAGAGAAGTCCAGAAAAAACCAGATCTGAATGCAGGCTAGAAAGAAGGGCTCTTAGTTTTGAGGCGTGGAAAAACTCTAAAACTCAGAGGCAGAGTTTTAAAGTAGGTATGTGGTTTATTCAGCGCTGGGCGCGATGCGGGATAGCTCCCAAAGTCATGCGCGCATCTCGCTCACTCACACTTCCTTTTAACTCTTAGAGTGTTACATATGCATTAAGTTTTACAATACCCCATGTACATTCATCCCTTGCCCCCCCCCTCCGCTTCGTATGCTAATTCGTCTTATCAGTCCTTTGGGCCTGCGCAGTTGTCTCTGGTGGTCTTCTCGGAGGTTTCCAGAGATGAAGAAAATCGTCTTCCTCAGGGTGAACTTCTGACTCCTGCTGCTTTGCGCATGCTCACTGATCCCGGGTCATGGGTCAAATCGTAAAACTAACCTTATCAGAATTTTTTAGTCTGAGGAGCCTTGCTGTCTGAGCTCTATTTTCTGCTTGGTAAGACACCCCCATTGTTCTTAACACAGTCTTTCCTGTCTAACTGACACAGGGCAGCAGACATTAGTCAATGTATCTGAATGTCTGCTCTTGTGAATATCATGTTTCAGTTTCACATCCAACCACATTTGATCAGTGAAAACCCAAAAACTGGTTATTACCTGAATAATTTATCCAAACCTACTTCTGAACAATCATAAGTCAGCAAAGTAGCTGTCAGCCAAGACAGCCTCAAGAACACACATCAAGAGCCAGTGTAACAGCTTAAGAAGTCCTGCAAATGCTTAAAATGATTTGACTCATTTAATTGCTTAAATCAAGCCAAAACCCAATTTAATGATACCCTTATATATAAAGAATATGTCACAAATAATGCATCAACAATACATTTAACACTGTCAAAAATACGTTATATTATCGGCTTTTTGCAAATATTAAAATGAATGCTATATGTATAATATTAAAATAACTTTGCTGTATGAATATAGTTTTTATTTCTGTCGTTAACAAAACATAAAATAGTAGTGTGATAAATATATATATTAGGCCATAGCATAATATTAAAATGGAGACTATGTGATGTTAAAATGCTTTCATTCATGTAACTGCCTCAGAGAATGGTAGAGGTAATTAGGTGATTCCTCACATTTGTGGATTATCCTACCTGGATGAAGATAACAGTGACAGAAACCAGAACTCCAGAGGAAGAATTTATTGACTCTGTTATCAGGAGTGTAAAAACAACAGGATGGAGCCACAAGGAGAAATAAAATATATTAATTTAATCTACAGGATGACATGAAGAAAAGTCAAAGGTTAAAGCCAAGGAAAAGAACATCTAAACTCAAACAAATATTTGAATAATGCATAACGGTCTATGAATATGCAACAGGCTGATGCAATAGAAAAAGTGTTTAAGAGGTGTTTCCAAGATAGCAAGCAGTGCTCTTGGTGAATGCCAAGCACCTGGCCGTTTTTGGTTTTTTTTTTTTTTTTTTAACCCTTTGCTTTATTTCTGTCTCCTACTGTCTTTTTATTAATTTTTTAAAATTTTACCAAGTGAACCTCGTTTTTCACACCAAGAAGTAAAACTGGTTCTGTGGCAGATGTTCCTTTACATATGTATTGATTTAATTGCAGATTTCTCTCTTTCCTTTCAAGATTGCTAAAAAACAATGAACACAATCCCAGAACTGCACAAACTGAGCCAGTGACTAGAGACACTAATTTCTTCCTTTGGTCCTGCCTACAGAGATGTGCAACATTCCTGCTCTTATTGACATAAACAAAGTCAGAGGCATGGGCAGGACTGCCACAGCTGCAGCTTCTGATGGTCTGCTGCATCTGAAGGAGCCTGTGTGTGCCTTCATAAGCATAAAAGGCAGAATCGGGCCAGGACATCCTGGGCTTTTCAGTCTGCATTAAAGCAGACTTTTGTGCATGCTGCAGCTGTGTATGAGAGACCAGGGGGTGGTTTAGCACAAGGGTATATAAATCTGGCTCTGTGCTCCCCAATTTGCAAAACCATAGAAAGCGTTTTTCCCAGGCAATGAGGAGCAATAGAGAAGGCTCTTATTTCCCTGAAACCCCTCCCTTCCCAAGCTTCTTCATAGAGACAGGCAGCTGTTCTCATTACTCACTGTTACATGGTTGTTTTGTGCCCTTCAGCCTGTCAGTGTGGGAAAACTGCCTGGAATCAGAGCAGCCTGGCAGCCTACTGCAGCATCAGCACCCTGCAGGATGATTCCAGAGCTGCTTCCCAAACTCATTTCTCAACAGTATTTTCAGGCTGCTTTCCTGTGAAGCAAGAAAAAAACCAGACCCCAAACAAATGCAACTGCTTTTTGGGATACCCCTACACAGCCTGTGGGCAGACAACAGATTTCTGTGCAGGCAGGGGGGTTCTTGCTTGTGTCTGGGCCAGGAGGATGCTGCCCAGGATGCTTTGTGGGGATGAGACTTCTTGATCTTCCCCATTGTCCCACCATCCCATGGGTGTTCCTGCGAGATGAGTTCCACAACAGTGTGTTTTGAAGGGCAGACCTAGAAGCCTCCTCATCAGACCCAGCTCATCCTCCAGCCCTGTCCTGACTCCTGTCCTATCAGCAGCTCAGCTGTGGCTTGTCAGGGAAGGAGCCCCACTGACCAATGCACCACCTTAGAGGTGATACATTGTCACAATTGGACACGGAATGAAGGCACAGCACACAAAGTGAGCTTCAAAGGCAGGAAAGAGAAAGTTTGTTTACAACTAGGGTTTATATAGTTTTCCAGGGATTGCCCCTGGATTGGAGGGAGAAGTTGCCACCTCTGCATCCACACTAGTAGAGACAAAAGTCCATCAAATGTCTCTCCTCGAGAGAGGAATGTAAACAAAGACTGTTTTTCCTACAAAGTCCTTGAAGGGACTCCACTTCAACATGTAAACACTCAAAAAGCTTTAGAAGACTCAGAAGGCTGTAGAAAACTCCGAAAACTTTAGAAATTCTCGGAAGGCTGTAAAAATTCTGGGTGACAATACATGTGGATTTTATGCCTTAAATCCATCTAATAAATGGATAATGATTTTTTTTTTTTATTAATCTGTGATAATTTTTTGCAGGAAACAGTGGTTCAACCATGATACTGGTGCTACAGATTTGAACCCAGAAAAACAGTCCCAATAGTCCAGGGCAGGTGTTGGGCAATCATTTCATGCTCTGTTTGCAAATGTAGATGTCAGCAAGAGGATGCTTAAATCCTGCATGGAGCAGAGTAGAAACACTCCTGTCCCTGCTCTTTTACTCAGAGTAAATCACTCACCTTTGTGCTATGCAGCGAACTCGGTTGTTGGGCACCCACAAGTGGCACAATCCTTAATGCTTTTTTGCTAGCCAAGTCCCTTTGTCATTTGCAAGCAAAATAATGTCTGTTCTTTGCACACTTACAGTCAGCAGTCATTAGTACAACCTTGGAAAGGAGGGGAAAAAAAGAGTGTTTTCATGCTAATCTTTTCTTAAAATGTGGCACAAATCCAGCACCAACAAACAATGTGGGGTGGAACTGCGATAGTATCACATGCCTCAAATGTCTTGGTTATGTGACAGCTCCACTAAAGCTGGAAGTTTTTCTTAGAATCTACTTAGTCTACCTTAAAAAAGAAAAACCAAACAACTTTATGCATCAAAAAGTCCAGCTGAAGGACTTTCCTTATTGCCCATCATTTTTAATTAGTTGATGTGTTTTTCCCTAGAGTGCGTTGAGCACAGCACCCAGACTGCACACATTGTTCCTTGGCTGGGGAGCTGCAGATGGCAACTTCTCTTATATATAATTTATCCAGCACATGCTTGAGACTTGATGATGTTCAGGCAGTTCACATGGAGCCCATGGAGCGTGGGTGATTCTGCACTGCTCACCAGGTTCAGGGTGCTAGTGTCCAAGAGGCAGCTTGTACAGGATTATTTTAGGCTGTGCTCAGTCCCTGGAGATTCCCTTTGGGTGTTCAATACATTCAGTTTCCTTCCATCCACTCAGTTTGATTTTTTCTGTTTGGCAGAGGGATCTATCTAAAGTGACACCTCACTCTGGGAAAACAGTATCGGGAGCTAATTGACCGCTATACAATTCTGAGCATAGAAACTTTGTATTTTTGTGTGGGAAAGAGCTGTTATTTTATCCCTACCTCAGGTGGAGAGGTCATAAGCAGGAGCTGTAATACTGTTGCATTCCAGAATGAAATGCTGCTTGGTAATATTTTTATAAGCCTGTGCTGATTCCAGCATTAGCCTTTTGGAGAAAGATAGATGGGGAAAACACAAATGTCCATACTCAGACACAAATCCAGAGCTTGCAAACCCTGGGCTGGGGCAATGGAAGGAGATGGGGGTACAGAGGTGAGGATGAAGGTCAGGGAAGCAGCCACTTTTCTGAGGGCTTTCCTGCACCCAATTTAACCCCCACCTAGAAACCAGGCTGGGGGACAGCATGAATCAGCAGTGAATTCCTGGCATTGGGCTCAGCCAGGTTCATGGTGTCCCACAGGGGACCCTGGGCACTCCTGCTGGACCCTGTTTTGGGGAACACTACATCTGAGTTGGCTCACATTGGCTCAGCCAGCTCCATTATGGCTACAGGCACCTGAAAACATCCTCTGTGCTACATCCTCTTTGCTGTCCTGGAGAGCCCAGCTGCTGCCTGCACACTGACACACGGAAAAACTCTAAAACTCAGAGGCAGAGTTTTAAAGTAGGTATGCAGCTTATTCAGCGCTGGGCTCGATGTGGGATAGTTCCCAAAGGCATGCGCAGCTCACCCATGTTTTCTTTTAACCCTTACAGTGTTACATATGCATCAAGTTTTGCACTACCCCATGCATATTCATCCCTCGTATGCTAATCGTCTTATCAGTCCTTTGAGCCTGTGCAGTTGTCTCTGGTGGTCTTCTCAGGGGTCTTCAAGGATGAAGAAAATAGACTTCCTCAGAGATGAATTTCTGACCCCTGCTGCCTTGCACATACACACTGATCCCCTGGTCATAGTCCAAGCCCCGAAACCAGTCTGATCAGGTCCTGAGGTCCTGAGGAGCCTTGTTATCTCAGCATTTCTGATGATCCTGTATTCTTGTCTCCTGTTTGGTAAGCATACCTATTGTTCTCACACACAGTCCTGCCTCTTCTCTCCCTAGGCAACCAACACAGTACAAAGAGCAGCAAGCATTAGTCAATACACATCATCTGAATGTCTATTCTTAATAAATATATTTTAATTTCTATGATTAATATCCTCTAGTTTCCAATTTCATGTTTCACCACCTCTTAGCCACTTTTGCACCTCCTCAGTAAATAAATTGTGATCTGTAGGATATGATCACAGTGTAGCTGCTCGTGCAGCAATATTGTCAGACCAGTAATGTGGAGAATAAAATCCATAAAAAAAAAAAAAAGGTTTCACCAACATTTAAGCACTGCTATTCCTTGTTCAATGTTTGTTTGTTTTAATACTCCCAGATGCCTGTATCCCCTTTCATGTCTTGTGGGGAATAAATCCCCAAACCAAGTTTGTTTTTTTTACAAAGTGCCTATATTTGTTTGTTGTTAATGTTCAGCCTTTTGTGTTAATACTCCCAGTTGTTTGTATCCCCTTTTGCGTCAGTTTCACCTCCACTGCTCCCAAAATGGTGTGCATGCAAACAAGGAGACACCTGGGTACTCATTTCCAGAGGAAAAAAAACCCCAGAAACAATGAGCCAGTACAACACCTAAGACTGAGAGTGGTGTTCCTAGATGAGGAACAGTGGAGAACATCAGACCACCAAACCAGAGCTTTCTGCCTCCTCACCATAACCTGAGCAGTACCTGACCAGACTGATACCGCCCAGATATCGAGCCAACAGTGCATTCCAGCAATTCTTGTGAGGACAGAAGCCCCAGCACTGTCGCCTGGCAGAGCTGTTCACCTCCTCCTCCTCATTGCTTCAGGGAGCAGTGATGGTGTGCATGTCCCCTTGGGCTCCCCACCCAAGGCTGTCCTAATAAAGGCATTTAAAAGGGAGATTTGTCTCCTGGCCCTATTTATAACAAGTAACACACAGCCCTCTGACAAGGCCTGTGATACTGAAACCCTTCCCGATACCAAGGCACCAAAACCACCAGTTTGCACCAGTTTTCTGCTGAAATCCTCCAAGTGTAATGACATATGCTAGCTCAGAGGGGTACCAAACTCTCAGTGTCTGAATAGACATCTGAATGTCTATTCTTAGTAAATATCTTCTAATTTCTATGATTAATATCCTCTAGTTTCCAATTTCATGCTTCACGTGGGCTGGAGAGCAAGAAACTCCACTCCAGACAAACAATATTCTAGAGGAGCATATATGTCAATCTATATTGTTTTAATCTATACATGTATGAAGAAAAGCATACCTGATGTAGAGAACTGCTGTGAAATGTTCAAAACTCTATTATACTAAATCATTAAAGGCAAATTGCAATAAGGGACATGCATTTAAAAAAAAGGGGTTTTACCCCCACACTGTCCAACCCCAATTGGCTGATTCACCAGAAACAAGGGCTTTATAAGTCACCTTGAATATTCCCAGCTGTAAAACAAATTGTTCAAGGAAGACCTTGCAGAGAAATTATAGAAGCATTTTCCTTTGAGAGGGATGGCAGAGGAAAAAAATTTTCAGTATTTTCAAGCAATAGAATTATGAATTATAGCACATGCCAGTAAGACAGATTATATTACCATGTAGCCTTTAAAATCAGGGAATTAAGTGACTTGGGATAACAAAAGAAAACTACTTGAAGAAGTATTCTTAAACTTAGAAGAAAGAGATTTTTGTAGAAATATTAAAAAGGAATGGGGTTTTCTCAGTGATCATCTATAGGGAGACAGGATATTAGTGTATCTTTTATTATTTTAGTTAAAACAGTTCCCCCTGTGATCTCTGATGTAGAACATGTAACTGCTACAGCAAACTTGTAGAATTAAAAAAAGAATTCTTTTTAAAATCTCAGTTTGTAAGTTAGTACCATAAACACCTGATGTTGCTAAACTTATTATTAATAAAGCTACACAAGGTGTTATAACTGGAGCAGTGGCAGCAGAGATATCTGGTGCAACAGTCACAAACATTTATACCAGTTCAAGGTTTGTTCTATAAAATCACAAGGTCAAATTGCCTTCAGCACCTGCATAGAGCCATAGAAAAAGCTAATCATGCTCCATTATATTATATTAATGTACAACCAATGGAGAAGGAAAAAATAAACCCACAAAACTTATTTAGAAAAAGAATATTTTACACCTGCAGAGAGGCTGGGAAAATAGAACACTCCTTCCCTGCAGCTTTTTGCTGAATGGTATTTTAATTACACCCAATGAGAATCTAGGTTTCCTCTCAGAGCTACTGTGAATTCATGGCTTTCTAGAGGATGATTATACACTAGTGTGGTGATTCATTTTAAAGTTGTAACCTTACCCCAAGTTGTCATTCATTGTAACCCCTGCCCATCACTCTATCCTGGATTGGTTTTGCCCTATCCCACCTATCCCATTGGTCTGAGCCTTGGACCTACCCCCTGAGGAGAACTCTCTTAGGGGAAGTCACGAGGGGCTAAACTCTCTCTGCCTGCTCCTCTGCCTTGGGGGGACACACGGGGCCTACCTGCCTCGTGTCCCCCTGTGGGAGCCATGCTTCCTCCCGGTGTGGGACCCCCAAATAAACCCATCTAATCAGCACCCTCAGAAGCTGTGTGGTGTCTTGCCTGCCCACATGCTGCTCCCCAGATGCTCCGGTAAGGCTCTAGTACCTCCCCAGACCCAGAAGAATGTTGCCTCTCACCCCCTGTGGCTACTGGCCAGGCCAGAGAAGAACAGGGGGGGATTGCAACACACTAGCAAGAGGGCAAAAGAGAACCTTCAGGCATAAGTATATTATATAACTTCTGAAGAGTATCCCTAGGAATTGCAAGTATGGTCACAAATTGCTGCACTTTCGAAACATAAATCCAATAATATGCATTGCTGTCCTGTGGTTGAAGTCTCTTGCCAGTGGCCTAAGACTATTTTAAACAATATGGAGATATCAAATCAAGCTAAAAAGTTGCAGTATTGAATTTATGCTAACTGCATCCCTGCACTTACGTGTTATCAGCTGCATTGATAAGAATGGTGCTCCTTATCAGGAGGTGGTAAATTAATAAACACAGATTAAAAAGTGCAGGAGTCCTTTAAAGAGGGCTACATGAAAAGCATTAAATAAACAATATATCACCACAACAAACATACTGCCAGGTTAATACCACAAACATTAGAAACTATTTACTGTATAGAAAAGGGTTATTTTGTCTTTCCCCAAACAGTAAATAGTACATGTATTCTTCCAGCTGAGAGAAAAAAACACAGGGTAGCTGCAATTCATTTCTTCTTGATTCACAGTTGCAAATAAAAGTTCACAGAAATAACTTTCCCTTTCAGAACAAAGTAGAAACATTCAGTTGCTAGAAGTACAAATCTCATCTTCTGTCATGAATCTGAATACCTGAAAGACACAGCAGCATCAGGACAGTCAAAGAGCACAGTCCTTGCAATCTCTTAAGATGTTGTGCAAACAAAACTGCACCTTTGGGTCTGGTGCAAAAGAACCCTTACTAGAACAACCAGAATGACCATTCAAAGTACCCCCAAAACATTGCACATCAAAGAACCAACACTGGGGTATAACCAGCATCAAGAGACCAATAAAAATATGGAAGCCTGAATGCTTTGGGAATAATTTCTTAGAACAACTCACCCAGCAGTATGGTGGGTTTGTTGGTGCAAACTGCAGCAGTGCTACCACGTGTGCTTGAGGTACAAAGAAAGGGTTCTTCTATCTTTCTGAGATCTGAAACTTGGACAGTGAGTGCAAAACAGGCATTGTGAAATGGCAGCCTGATGATATAAGCACAAAAACTAAGGTAGATGGGGGTCAAAAAAAAATCATGCATCTCATTTTAATATAACATAGTGCTTTTCTTCTTCTTTGTTAATGTAGTTATGGGAAGTGGTGGTTCTATCTGGGGGGAAAAAGGAGCTTTTGAAATACAAAAGCAAACAAGGAAGCATCTTTAATACTACATGCATAAGCAAGGCTGCTGTCTGATTTGTTCTAAACCTACTGGTTTCTTTGCTCACCTGCAGTGGCATGGCTTACACTGGGATTTTCTGAGCCTTGGTAAGAGCTTGCTTTCCTCTTAAAAATTAAAAGTATTGGGGATGAGCAGAGATTCAGCACAGAGATAAAAGTAGACAGTAGTTACTAAAGAAACCTTGTGCTTTTGCAGCCCAGCCTATAGCACAGGTGCTGAGGAGCTCTGTGCTGTCTGGCACATCAACATAC
>WEIU01016055.1:372337-385106 GCA_013389925.1 Aegithalos caudatus | reverse complement strand
AAAAAAAAAAAAAAGAGAAAAAAAAAAAAAAAAAAAAAAAAAAAAAAAAAAAAAAAAAAAAAAAAAAAAAAAAAAAAAAAAAAAAAAAAAAAAAAAAGGGAGGGAGAAAAAAGAAAAAGAAACAAACATTAAAAGAGAAAGTTTACTGAAAAAGAGGAAACCTTTGCAGCTATGATAGGATAAATTATCCTGCATCTTCCTCTGCAGATGTTTTTAGTTTTTTGTTGTTACCACAGTATTTTGACAGAATGAATTCTTTTCTATCTCCAACTGACATATGATCTGGTAGTGGAGCATCAACCCTACTTCACAACACTGTACACATAGCCTTGGATTGGCCTCAGAAACCATTCTCTTCTTACATAGTGGCATTACTGTCATGTGTGAGAACAAATAAAGTTAGATTAGCCAACAGGAGAAATATTCAGTCCCATATTTTGCATATTTTCTTACCCAAGTACATGTTTTAAAAACACATTCCAATTGAAATAATGACCTAAAGTTGTTTGCACACAATTACCATCTTGTTTCTTGACTTTTTTCCCCAGAAACTTCATCATTATTGCACATTTGTCTATTGACTAAAGTCTGCATATTTTTATTCCACTACTTAAATACAGACGTAGCTGTAGGATAACGCATATTTTATTCTTTAGCCTAGCAACTATTTTTTCTGATGCCATAACCAGGCCTTTTAAATAGAAGCAAGACCAGACACTGACTTTTACTAAGTCAGAGGACAAACTCATCACCACCGACTTTGCCTACATGAGATACCTAAAGTCAAAGGAGTCCAAGCATCCCACTATTTGTTTATTTTACTGGTGGATTTGACAACTCTGAAATGGAAAAATTAAGGAATTTTTATTAAGATGAGGAAGTCTGAAAGATTCTCTCATACGACATAAACGTTTACAGCCTTATTGGACAAGTGGCAAATGATGGGAATCCTTATGCTCCTTCTGCTTCTATTTATTTCCTAAGCTATAAATATCATTATTCTTTTGATGTGTCTTTAGTAATTTTTACTTTCAAATTTCAAAATCTATGATATTCACTATTGATTATGACCTGATATAAAATTGCCCTGTTCATTATTAGCAGAAAAAGATGTAACAATTCTTCTACACACAAATCATATTTCATATAATATTTCAAGTAACAGCCCATGGAGGAAGGTTTTATTTACTTCATAGTATCATTAAATGGTTAGGGTTGGAAGGGACCTTAAGGATCATCAAGTTCCAACCCCAATGCCATGGGCAGGAATACTTTCCACTAGACCAGGTTTCTCAGAACCTCATCCAACCTGGCTTTGAACATTTCCAGGGATGAGGAGTCCACAGCCTCTCTGAGCAACTTGTCCCAGTGCTTCATCAGCCTCCTAGTAAAAATTTTTTTCATAATACCGATCTAAATCAAGATTTTTCAAGTAAAGATGACTCAAGAAGGCAAGGTGGAGAGGAGGATTCCAAAACACGAAGTCGTTTGTAACACAGGAACACTGAAGAAGAAAGGAGAAAAATTTTCTCTTTAAAATTTTGAAGTGATGCAAGAAATCAGATAGGGCTCTTTTACCTCACAATGGTTTAAAGCTGTTAAGTCTTTTATTAGTAACTTTAATAATGTGCTTAAACAATTCTCTCACTATATACAGCATATGTATTTATTACATGCTTTCACTGTAATTCCTGCTGAATGTTAAACCCCTCATATCATGGCTATTATACAGGATGAAGTTCCCAGGAATTCTAAATGAATGACTTCCTTCAGGTACACTTTTATTCTACAGCATGTAAAAATGGGAGTTATAATTGAAAAGCTGGGATCTTTTCTGCACCTTTCTTAGTACATTTCAATCACTGAACATGGTCATACTACCTAATATTACCACTGCAGAGAAATATTAATTTTCTTGAAGAAATTTAATTTTTATTGTAATTCAGCCTCATACATAACTCAATCTCTCCAGGTTATAGAAGATTTTTAAATATTTACAGAAAGGATTGAGTAAAAATACTGCATGCTGATGTACCAGCACTTCAACTTATGTAAGGAAAAGCCTGTAATGGTATTGCAAATAATGCCAACTGAAGGTCTGCCCCAACATGTAGTGTATATTCAGCTTAATAGAGAAGTCACTGAGGCAGATAAATCATTAAAAATCAAATATTCTGTGTTTACTGCACTTTCCCTTAAGAAAAGTACATGTATGTTATACCACCGGCACAAGTCTATTGTTTAATTTGAGATTCTGGCTAAATAAGTATTTTTTTTAAAGACCAGTCTCCATACATTTAGACTGGACAACACTGGGTTGTGTTCCACAACTTCCCTGATGGCACTGCTGTTTACTTTCTTCTCTCACATGGCCTGTATAATCAACAGAAGATCAGCTATTAAGAAGTCACTGCAATATAAAAATGTTTATGAAAAACCAAGGACAATCAAATAATCAATTTACAGTAAGAAACAGAAAAGTAGAATGATGGAATTCCTGAACAAGTAACCTGAAAATACCATAAAAATATAAATCTACTAGATTCCCTGCTTAAGTCGTAGCTCTCCTTTCTGCCCCTATTTGATTCCTCTGCCTCTGAAGCCAAGTTTCTGAATCTGCATTAGAAGAAGGAGATACCTGCAACATGATACATTTGCAGTGATCTTACAGATTGCTGTTAACAAGCAGTCCATCACAAATGTGGTTTCTATTAAGTTTTATTACTTTCAGGATGTTAATTTTGGTACAGGTTTATTTTCCTAATTTTGCACAAAACCCCTACCCGTGATGTAAAACAAATGGCAGTGGGGAGGTGCAAAAAAACATACAAGTGAGCTAAAATGACCCTGCTAGAACAGTGCTGGTTATCTATCTAAATATTCAGCATTAATCTGAAATTGGGGTATTTTTTGATGATTTTACAATAAATAATTAAACAAGACTAGGCAGAAGCCCTATCAAGACTCTTTGACAATATTCTTATTGTACAAGGCTACAGAGATAAAAACTATATTATATATGACTACAGAAATTAGTATTTTAAATCCAGTGTGCTACATGAGAAATATGTAAGAGTTCTTAATTAAAAAAACAAAACTCTCTTACTTTAGAATGTAACCCAAATCCACTACCAAAGTAACTTCAGACTTCTCAGAAGACTGGGAATTTCAAATTGGATCATCAGTTATCATGTGAAACCTGGAAAAAGGACAGTATCACTCTTCACAATCTGATACAGGAAACAAAAAGAGTTACTTACTTATTTAGATCTTTTATAAAGTATAGAAAGAAATTTATAGTACTCCAGGAACTACAGAGCACATCAAATGTTAAGAACTTCTATTAACAATTAAAAAAAAAAAAATCACATTTAAATAATTCCATAATTCTAAAAGTTAAACATCTTAAGAAATTTCAGAATTTAGGTTGCCTTTAAACCTTGTCAGCATTTATGTACATACATACTTCCATACAGTCTGATATTAAATATTGCACAGTTCTTTATGAAGGAAGTCGGGATCTTGGCTTAGTGGCATAGAAATTCAAAGCCTTGAAGAGCTTGCTATGAGCAGGACATGAGAGTCAAATTCCACAGACTGGAAGGCTGAAGGAAAAAAAATAATTTTTTGAGTCCAAATACTCAAATACTTCCATGGAGTAGCAGTTTCTATCTTTGTCTCTATCACAGATCAACCCACAACCCCCACAACTATAGAGTCCTTTATTTGATGGCTGTATAATTTGAAACATCTGGAAAGCCTGATTTTCAAAAGGAATGACCTCTAAATTAAAGGTGGAAGTTCAGTTAGCAGAAGCTACATATTAAATATTTAAATACTACATAAATGATGACTATAAACCAGGTGATGAGCCTCTCAATTTAGGCATTCAAAAATTATTGTCTGTTCCTCAGTTAACCACCCAAAAAATAAAAGTAGTTCTTGTCTTGTCAGCATGTTTTTTAAGATAAGACTTTCTACTTACAGTGGTGAAAACAACAGACATGCACATTGAATCAGTCTATGTATCCTTTCTACTACCAAACTGTAGTAGAAACAGTTGTAACACTGTTTTAACACTCATCATCCTTATTGCTCTCCCTGCCAATATTCTCTCTTCACTGCATCTTTTTTGGGGATTATGAATTAATTTTTTTTTCCTTAGATTACTTAGTTGTTTAATTAATTGTGATCTCTGACCCTACCCTCCAATATCTGCAGCTCCTCTGTGCAGAATTGTCAGTAAATTAAATAAGCATTTTCTATTCCAATATCCAGATTTTAAATGACAGATAATAATGCACAGCAGAGGATAAATCCTTGAAGAACCAAAGCTGATAAACCTGACAAGTTGTAAAGCAACTACCAACACAGATCAGTTTTAAGTCTTCCAGACACATTTAGTCCCACTTTTGAATATTATCATCTAGTCCATGTGTTCCCAGACCCTGAGAATAACAGAGTACCTTCTTATTTATGTTAGGTGTTCTTACAGTTCTTTCATCACCAGCTCTATACATTAAACTATATGTCATAGCAAGCCTTTCTTTCGTCCACAATTCCAGACAATATCATATACTCTTCTTTGGAGCTAACTGGAACATATTCAGCTAAAGTAACATGTAACTCAACAGTATGAAGTATAATGGAATATTACAAATAAATCAGCCATTTTAAACAAGTCTCAGCTACAGCATGAGCAACAGCTTTGATCCAATATCACATTTCATCATGTGGTATTAAGTACTGTGTAATCAAAATGCAAATATTTATAAAAATAAAAGAATGTAAGATCCACAATGCTTTTGCTTTCACTTCAATTTTCTAGGTCCCCTCATTTTAATTAGATTTTTTTTGAAAAACACTACAAACACATTATCAAGGTTCTTACAAAAATTAAGTGGCTGCACAGCTTACAATACAACTCTCAATACAGGATTAAAAATATGTATGTGTCTGCTTCAGAGGCTTGTTTACAGTGTTAAGGCAAAATGTTTGTGTTTCCCCCACTAAATATACACATATGCACAGGTCAATTTATATATAAATGCTCACTGCTTAAGATGGAAGGGTTACATAGCTCTGCCTTACTGCTTCAACTGATTCTTGGTACCACATACCATCAGAGAGAGCAAAAATGTGGTATTAAGTGACAAACTCTTAGAGATTTTTCAATTAAATCTAGTTTTCACTGTTTATATATGACAAAAATGCACAAGTAAGTGAAGGGGGTTGAAAGAAATGGCCTTAAGTCATTTCAAAGTGAGTATAATTTTAAGCATATGAAACTCTCTTCAGGCACTGAACAGATTTCACTGGAGTTGGTGTAGATTTCTATCACTCATATCCAATAAAGAGTAATTAAAACAGAGATGAGAGAGATTGGCATCTGGGAATCAAGGTAATGAAGAGACTATCTCTCTATGGCAGCTTAAATCAGCTTGGACTATTTATCACAGCAAAACAGCCTGAAGAGACAGGACTCTCCATAAGAGACTGGGCTCTCCATAAATATCAGAACACTAAATGCCGAAGATAAGTAAAGTTGGGTTGTGGTTTTTTGGTGTGTTTTTTTCTGTTTTGTTTTGTGTGGGTTTTTTTTTTTGTTTTTTTTAATTAAAGGGTAATTTAGACCCTCAGGAAGAAATGCATACAAAATAAGAAGTTATATCAGAAATTGGAAGGTTGCCTACTAGAACCAGAATGTTCTCATTCATCCAGGATAAGCAAAAGGAGCAAAAAACACTGAAATAATTTCTCAAAATAATGCGAACAAACTCATATGACACATTTTGATCGCATACAACTAAAACTGATGACCCAATCAGTCTTTCTAATAAAAACTTTGTCATCTAGGAGTTGAGGCCAGATATTTATTTATGAAAACATACAAGCACATGGGTCTAATAATGTCAAAGGTAGGCTGAGTCACTCTAGTTCAGGGTCTAGTACACGGTTTTCATTTAAGTGGGAAGCACATACTGGTGACAGTTTTTTGATACAGATAACTGACAAGCTAAGTAGATGCTCTGTTGCACCTGCTTCCACGAACAAGCAAGAACCAGTTGGAGTTGGTTGACAGAAACCTTAGCTGCAATGACAACAGCATTGTGGAGTTTAAAATCCCGAGTCAAGTGAGCAAGATAAATTTTAAAAATTGCCATCTGGCCTTCAAGAAGGCAGATCTTGCCTTGTTCAGGGACCTGTAAGACATGTGGAATACTGCAATGAAGGAGAACAGGGCCAAGAAGACCTGGCTGATTTTCAAGGGCAACATTATCAAAGCACAAGAATGGTCCTTCCCCACACTCAGGAAAACAAGCAAATATGGCAGAAGACCACAGGTGATGAACAATGCAACAGATTACTTGAAGAAAGAGACACTGTCTGAGAAGGGAGGCATGTAGACATGAGAGCTGAAGCTCAGCACAAGCCAAAACTACCTAGAGATATGAAAGCAAAAAATAAGGAAGGCTTCAGTACCATCAGAAAAAAAAACAAAAAAACAAACAAACCAAAACAAAAAAAAACCACACCACCACAACAACAAAATGACTAAGGAAGAGGTGAGACCACTACTTAACAGGGCAGTGGATCTAGTCATAAACAAAATTGAAAAGTCTGAGTTATTAAATGCCTTTGTGCTTCTGGTTTTTTGCCAAATTTTTTTTCTTAGGTGTCCCAGCTCCTTCACATTAGTCTGTAGGAGTAAAGCATTGCCCACAACAATGATCAAATCAGAAACCATTGAAGCTAATTGTGCATATACAAGTCCATGTATATGCACAATTGTAGACAGGCCCATCAACTATCTTGGTTGGTTGATTGCATTCTGAGGCTGCTCTCCACTGTCTTCAAAAGATTATGGGAATTGTGGGAGGTCCCAATGACTGGAAAAAGGCCATTTTCAAGGAGAGCAATGAGGAACCAGGCCACCAAATGCCACTCAGCCTTGCCTCTGGTCCTACGAGGGTTCTGGAGTAAGCCTTCTGAGATGTCATTTTTGAGCACATAAAGGACAAAAAGGTGACTGAAAACACCCAGTGTGGATTCATTGAGCTTAAACTGAATCAACCACCCTAAATGCCTTTGGTGATGCCACCAAGGGTGAGTGGACAAAGGATGAGTAATATATGATGTTTAGTTTGATTTTAGCAAAGCCATTAATAGTGTCCTGTAATATCTCTATAGCAACATTGGTGAGACACAGGCTAAGTAAGTGGATAAAGTGGATGGAAAATCAGTTCTCACATAAATTGTGTTCTGATCAGTAATACTAAATCTAACTGGCAGACAGTTACTATTGTCATAACAGATATCAAAAGTAGGACCTTATCCACTCTTTAACATATTTTAATTCTCTTTCACATCCTTATTAACAAGTAGCAGAATGGGACAGAGTGTACATTCTGCAGCATCATGGATGATAATGTCTGAGGGAGTACCAAATGTACTGGAGGGCAAGGCTGACCTTCAGAGGGACCTCAGGTGGCTGGAGGAAAGAGACAACTGAATGCTCTTGAAACTGAACAAAGGCAAACGCAAAGTCCTTGGACAGTGTATTTAACTTCTGAGGATCTCCAAGGGTAGAGAGTCCACAGCTCACCTGTGCCAGTGCTCCATCACCCTCACAGTGCAGAAGTGGTTCTTGATGTTCATACAGAGCCTCCAGTTTAAGCCCGCTGCCTCTGGTCCTGTCATGGGGCACTACCAAAAAGCAGCTGCCTCCATCCTCTCTGCACCCTACCTTCAAGTACTACCATACCTTGATGAGATCCCTTCAAACCCTCTATTCTCTAGGCTAAAATTCCAGCATTCACAGCCTGTCCTCGTACAATGGATGTTTTTCATTCCAGTCCCTTAATCATCTTAGTGGCCTTGGGCTTTCTGGTTGCCCCAATACAAGAACAACAGCGTTGATCTACAGAAGAAACTACAGTGGAGGCCCACAAATAGGCATGAGGCTTTAGCTCCCCAGACTTAAAGAAAAGGATTTGTTTGGCTGCAAGAGAGCTCTGCTGTCTTCAGCTAGCTAATGGGAGACACCATGATCCTCCACCCTTGGAGAGTTGTCTGAGCCCTGAGCAACCGATCTAGTTGGAAGGCTGGACTAAGTGGCACTGAGAAATCACCTCTAACCTGATACAGGAAAACTGCATCAAACAGTGAGCATTTTATGTTTTTCCGCATATCTATCAGAACATGTTTTACCAATTAGTAATAGAAGTACTGGTCTAAGTGGCATTTTTTTAGGGTTTTTGTTTTGTTTTTTTCTTTTTTGGTACAGATTCTCCAAATTATGGGATGATAGGAACAGAATAGAGCATCTATCACACTAAAAACATGTCAAGGGTATTAACCACTATGAAAGAGATTGCCATAAGCACACATACCCTTTTATGGAGAAAGAAAAGAAGAAAATGTTTGCAAGAACACTTGCCTGATTTGTTACCCCATTATGGAAGAACTGGTCTAACAATACTGCAAAGAGTGGATATATAAACAGATAGATAACCATGTGAAAGAATTGCAGACACTGCAACAGCTAATTGGCCCTGCATATGCATTTGTTTTACATAAATTACAACACTTTTATCATGACAAAAGTAGGGTTCTCTCTTACTGTCACAGATGCTGAACCATACAAAAAGTATGTACTTCCATTAAGGAGTTTCTCCCTCAGGATAGAAGTGTTGGATAAAGCCAAATATGTCAGCTAAAGAATCGCTTAGGCTTTTGCAAGTATGATTCAGTGAGTCTCACCTCTGTAAGTGATACATACTGGCAGACATCACTGCACAGAAGAACACAGACGTCTAACTCTCCATTTATTGTTATGAAACACTGATACTACAGCAACATCATCCACCTCTTGATTTACATTTAGCTGTATAGATTGAGCTAGCTGATTTTCACTTTTCAGAGAGAACATGTGAATACAGTGTACCTGGTTAGAGCTACAACTGGTTTCACATAGTTTAGGCAGAGAAACTCCAAAAAACAGATTTGAAAATATTTGGTAGGTAAACTGACATGCATAAAAGAAGCAATTCCTGTAATCAACACAAAGTCCTGGAACCACCTGCCCAGAGGAAGTCAAAGACGCACATCCTATACTATATGAAATCCAGTGGGGTTTGATTGCTTGACAAAGCACGTACACAATGGTAAATGCATGTCTGGACTGGTATCATATGTCAAAAAACCCACAAATACTTTACTTAGATGTTTATTCTGAAGAGATTGAAGATGTTTGCAGCAGAATTTTGTAGGCCACAGACTTCTATGGATGATAGGAGCAAATATCTATAAAACATCTGGTAGATTTCAGCCTGTGGAGCTGAACAGGCATGTAATATTAACTGCTGGCCTGGGAGTCATGCTTTATTCCTAAAGAAGTGGATGTGGCTAGTGACATTTCATTACACACAAACCATGGTATCAGGAAAAGGTTCATTTAAAATTTTAATTATTTACAGTAAGCACAACCAACCTAAATTACACAATATAGGTGAACTGTTCATGCAATTCTGAAGAAAAAAATAGTAATTTTGTCATTAGAATTCTCCTATTTTTCATATACTATAGTATTTGCATTACATATATATATTCCACTGACATATGGAATATCAAAAAACTGGTGACCACTTAAAAGATGCTGTAATCCATGGGCTGTACGAGCCACTAATGAAGATGGTGTATGAACTGGTTTTGTTAATACTTCATAATGCTCTTCAAGATTTTTATCTCTTTGAAAAGCAAAAACAACTATAAAGTATAGACTCATACAGTGACATTTCAAAAGCTAAAAAAACAGGAATGGTGGAGTATCTTCATTTTTCTTTGTTCTTACTTCAGAGGAACTTGGCTTGGCTCACGGAGTAATGCTACATGTATACAACAACTTCCTATGACAGTGTAAGTCAAATAACTTCAAAATAAGTTCTTATATTGAAACCAACTAAACGTGCTGAAAAATCAACTTACAGAAACTTTTATTCATTTTAAAAGGGAACTCTGACACTAAGGTTGAATAAAATTTCTATGAAGCCAGTTAGCTTGGTGAGAAAATTCAAAGCTGACACTTCTAGAAATATTTTTTACAAGTTCAGATGAAAACATTTGTGATGTGCAGTAGGCAGAAAAATTGTATGGACAAATGAAAATATTCCTCTTTTGAGATTTAGCTCCAGATAACCAGTTACCATTCCTGGCAACTACATAAATCTATCAGATACCAGTCCTTAAACTTACCAGTTCGGCACCAGTTCTCTTACTGTGGAGTCAACAAAGATTAATTATATTTAATAGAAGTTTCTCATGTGGGCATTGCCACAATCAGTATATGCTGAGATAGGCTACATTGAGCATGATGCTTATTCCAGTCCCATTCTGCATTCTGCCTACAAGTATGTGTTCACTTTCAATCAGCAGTCCTCTCACCAGTGCCTACAAGGATCCCTTAAAAAAAAAAAAACAAACCAAAAAAAGAAAATCAGAGGTATTAGGTATAACAAACATATGGTTACCATTTAGCCATGAAACAACACCTTATTTAAGGTCAGTTCCCTCATAATTATCATAGAAATTGATATGTCTCAATGGAAAGACAGTATTTCTGATCTTGCTATTTTTTTCTTGGTCCTTCAAAGTCCTCAGACTTCAAATCTTAACAAAGAAGGTATGTTTTAAGGTAACCTTTAAAGTTTTTAAGAACACGTTACTTCCAATTCTCTCTCTACCCAGTTTTATCACAGGTAGATTTATACTTTTTCAGGTTGGGGCATAAAAAGATTACTACTTCTCAATCACGCATTAAAATTTTATTGTGTGCTTGGATAAGGAAACAAGAACTGCTGTTCCTGCAGTTCAGAACTACAGTGTTTCTAATGTATTTTGGATATTAAACTTCCTACTTGAATTAGTTAAAAAAAATCAGAAAAAAATCCATTGCAATTGTTTATTTTATTTCTGGTATAAAATATTTTCAGTGTGAGAACAAGTGTGTGATGAATTGTCTTCCTAAGAATCACTAGTTCATTTTTTTTTTAAATTCCTGCCACTTATAATTCTCTAAATGCAGTGAAAATAATCATACTGGCTAAGTTTCAGAAGGCATAAATCAAAAGCAATACATAAGACAAAATGTGATTTAAACTTTTAGTATTTGCAATGACATATGACTAGAAAAAGATCTATGGTGCTTCTGCAGGAAGGACAGTTAATAAATAGCCCTTATAAGCTTAACCATGTTTCAAAAGAATAACCCAAAGGAACAGAAAATAAGCATACCATTTTACAGAATGGTTTAATGGTTTTTTAAAATTCCACTATTTAAAGTACACACCAGTTAAGCAAATGTGTCACTAGTCACTTAGTCTTTGCTCAGAATGAAAGAAAACTTTCAGAGCCAAGACACCTTTCCCTAAACCACAGAGGTTTCAAAAATGGGGAAAGAAACATGGAATCTTTGCAGGCAAAAATAGTATCTCTACTTTTTTCCTGAGTAGTAGATATGATGTGATGCATTGAAAAGAAAAAGCTGAAAAGTGAAAAAAATAATCAATAAGGAAGAGACTGAGCTAAAAGGCCTGGATTCTTAACCCATGGTCACTCGAATAATGAATAAATGCTGGATGGGGTCCCAAGTAACCTGGAAAATGACTTAAAAAAGGCTAGCAAAAACTTCTTTTTGTGAAACTTATTCAGACTGATTTTAGGAAAAAAAATCTTATTAATCAAGCATGTTCAAAATACAGCAGTTACAAATAATTTAAACAAACTTTCTAATTCATTCAAGATGTAAACAAGCCTCTTGAGTCCACATTCAGAAAACATCAACGATTTAGGACACAAATTTAAAACGAGGTAAGGTAAGCTAAGTACAGACCTTTTTGATGGCAAGGTTTCTTCAGGATCAAATCAGAGTTAGATCAAAGTAATGTGAAAGCAGACAGCAGGGCCTCACCACAAAGTGCCACTCATGCTACCTGCTCATGTTGACATGGCCACTAAAAAAAAGCTCCCACAAAAGCTATCTAAAATCTGCCTTTTTGTAAGAGAAAGAAGCAGGGCTTGTACACAGCTTTAGTCCAGAAATGTATTCTAAGTGTGTGCAGTTGCATACAACTTCATGTGCCAACAGTTTCCAACATATTTATTAAATTTGCAACAATGTAGCCTGGTCATCACCTTCTTTCCTCATCATCCTTGGATATCTTGTATACCTAGGTATTTAGGCATTTCCTCCTGCCCTTAGGTACTTATTCACTGGATTTGTGATGTCTTAGACAAACAATGCTAATGGGAAAGGCAAGTCATTGAAAACATGGCTACCCACTATGCTTCGTTTTCAGTATGCTTTCCAACACCATCCTTTTGTTCGGAATCTGTGTGTTGTTGAGCAAGAAGAATCTTTAAAAGGGGAATTTCTGAAGAATATCTGGATCATTCTGACCATCCCCTCATGGAACTGGAGCCATGTCCAATTACATCCTCACTGGTAGCGTTGTCGGGAACCTACTGGGCAGGACGGTGTGGAAAAAGAATGGAAATTCATTCCCTTACGTTCTACAGGAGGTTTAGTCCTCTGATTGCCGTTTGCTCAACACAAAGAAAAGTCCTCAATCCGTGGTAAACCGTAACTATTGCTTTTGGCAGGTTACTAAATACAAAAAAAAAAAAAAAAAAAAAAAATAAAAAAAAAAAAAAAAAAAAAAAAAAAAAAAAAAAAAAAAAAAAAAAAAAAAAAAAAAAAAAAAAAAAAAAA
>WEIU01016055.1:353635-369767 GCA_013389925.1 Aegithalos caudatus | reverse complement strand
GGGGATCGCGGCCTCCGAGGCGCAGAGCTGCGGCGCAGTGGCCGCGTCAGCCGCCCTTACTGCGGGCCGGCGCTGAGGCTGCCCCTGGGACGCGGGGTTACCTCTGCCGGGACCTCACCGTTTTGTCAGGAATGATCACTAACCCAAGGAAAAGCCCTGACAGGCGGTAACTGTGCCCTGCCATGAGGGGCAGACGGCAGGAGCTACTGCCAACAGCAGCCAGTGCCTCCTTGAAGTAAATTCAGAGCTGTTAATTTAAGTGTGCTCTTTTACAGGTGGCTTCCTCCGACTGCAAGTTGGGAACAAGTTACAATGAGTGGCCTGGCCCTGTGTGAGGAGCAGGTCTTTCCAAGGCACCAGCCCTTCCTAATCAAAAATTGGGATCGAGGGTCATCTTTTAATTGAACTGTGTGCAACCAGGGAGTTGTCTGGAGGGCTGGAAATGTAGGGGTTTTTGCTGAATAGTTTGAAGGCCGTGCCGTTTCAACTCAAACCGACTGTGAGGCAATTTAATGTGCACAAGTGTGCTTTTATACTTTTCTGTATACGAGAAACAATAATGCAGCTGGTTAGTTCTACAGGAATTTATTGCTGATACCACTAAAAAAAACTAACAGATTTTTGTAGAATGTTTACAAATGAGCTATTTTTAAATCGGTTTTTAATAAATACTGCTTGGTACTCGTACACATTAATGTGTGCTGTAGTTGTCTGGGTCCGTGATGGTCAGCAGATCGCTGACCCTCACATAATCCATCTTCATTTCTAAATGGGTGGGTGCAGAGGTGAACTATTGATGGATAAATAATCATTGGTGCCTTACTTCAGAAACAATAATAGGTGAGAATATTTCAGGAATGTGAAACAATCTTTATCCTAACAGGCAGTTCTCTCTTACCCTTAGCCTACTAAAGATAGAAGCTTTCTGTACCTCATTGTGAAATACAACATTTTGTGTATTAATCTAGATTATGTGTTTCGTGTAGCTGAGTGAGTAATGCTAGAGTCAAACCCTTATGCAGTAGTATATAATGTTTGAGTTGTTTTCGTTTGTGGGTTGTTGTGGGTTTTGGTTTTGGTGTTTTTTTTTTNGAACAGGAAAATTAGGGTTTTTTTTTTTTTTTTTTTTTTTTTTTTTTTTTTAATTAGGATTTTGCTTTTGGTTTCAGAGCAATGCTAATCATTTTATGGTCAGTTGCTCTCTACTTCTCAGACATTTTCCTAAATATTTACAGAATTTGGTTCTGTTATTACAAAATATGGTGGTTTAGTTTACATAAATAGTTCTCTCTGTGTGGTCTACAAATGAGCCTAGTTAAAGAGGTCCAAATCAGGATTGCACTTTAAATGCAAATGTTTTAGATGGAGTTTGGTAAATTGTTGAGACCATTGATACAACTTCTGCTCCTTTGAATTTAATGTGCAACCTCAGATGAACTCTTGTGCAACTGAATGGCTTGAAGGAAGTGTTAGTGTACTATGGAGACATTTGTCTCAATATCATGCATTCATTGCTGACCTGAGGTGTTTGTGACTACAAGTTGTTTATTACCATAGTTGCAAGTAAGCAGTTTTGGGGTTTTCTCTCTATTTTTTCTTTTTCCTTTTCATTTTTTCAGATGAACAAGTGTTTACAAAAGATACCATAGTAACTGGTACCTTCAGTTGGAGTTCAGTGACTGAATAGAGAGAAAAGACTATGTTCTGAGAGAGAGGGTGTAGAGATCATTTGCCTTAATCTTTGTCTTTTCCACGGAGAAAGAAAAAATCGAAGACTTGTTTCTTGGGTCAGTAGCAAGAAATCCTTTGGGATTTCATTTTGACAGGCTGTAGTTTTCATGACTATCAGGGGCCAAACTTGGTTGTCAGTGTATAGATTAAAATTCACTGCAGCAGACACAATGTTGAATGGAATTAAAATTGAGGGAATGCAGTATCAGATTTCATTTTTTGTTAAGAATTTAAAATTTTTGTTCATTTGGACAGCTGGGTGCTTTTGGCCATTTATGATTGTGGAATACACCACTGTTTGTTGTTAGAAATGCAGTGGGATTTTTGAGTAAAGCTGTGTATCACACTAACGTTAGCTCTATCACTGGATATTCTTCCAATGGGAGATGCATAGATGCTGTACATGGTTATAATCAATTGTCAATAAATCCATTTGCTGAAAGAAAATTTGTGTCTTACATTGTATCTCATAATGCATCCCTTTTCAATCATAGATTGGCTCTAGCTTCTTCATTTTATGAGCAGGAGGACTGCGGATAGTCTCATCATTCTTTCATCTCTTTTCGTCATGCATAATGTTTCCTTTTTTTTAATATTTTTGCACAGTTCAAACAGTAAAATAACTAAAATGGGCAGTTCTGAAACAGGTAGACCACTGCCTCAAGATAGACTAATAAGGTACTGTTACATCAGTGAACTATTGATCCTTTATGAGGAAAATGAAGAAATTACGAGTGTTTGGGATCATATCAGTAGTTTATTTTCATTGGAAGTTACAGTTCTGAGGGTTTTTCAGTATTATCAGGCTAATGGTATCAGTGTGTCTTGTTCAGCATATGCATGTTGTTCTAATTAAGAATTTGCTGCTTCTATTTGGATTTTTGCAAACATCTGGAGAAATGCTAAAATGAAATGGAACTGGATTTTTGTTCCATCCTAGGAGAAGTAGATACATAGACATGCACAACAGCAACAACAAAAAGAAAGTTAACAGAATGAAGGTGTTGACTTTTTAAAAGCCACAACTTCTGCAGCTCTAGGAATACTCACAGATTTTGTCTGCAGATACTACTTGCAGCATCTTTGCAGGGGGGGGAGCTATACTAGCAGGTGGTTGAGGAAAGAAATGTCAATGACCTTGAATGACTGAAAAATGTAAATATAACATGGCTCTGTTTTTACCAGAGTAGTATTTATATGTATTTGGGTCATTTATAAAGTAAGCTCCTTTCTAAAGAATGACTGTAAAAACAGCCCTTTCTAAATAGATAAATCTGCTCTAAATTTATGCTCAAAATGTTTATCCTTCTAGCAGAAATAGTTTTACTGCCATGTCTTCTCATGGAATCCCTGCAGCCCTGGGAAGAGTGAACAGACTACTGTTTTATTGAGTAATAACTGTACGTGGTATATATCAAAGATTGAAAATCACCAAAATATGCCCCATCAAATTAAGTGGGCTGCTGCTGGGGGTCTGCAAGTGGTACCAGGGCTTTCCCTAGTGTCAGCATTGCCTGATTTGGCAGCTTCTGCCACCTCCTGCTCCCCCTCATCAATTCCTGACTCCATTTCATCCAGCTGGCATGGTTGGTTGTGCAGCTGGAAGGTGAACTGTGAAACTGATCCTTCTGGAAAATAATCTTTCCTAGCACCTCCCCTCTCCCCTATTTCTCATCCAGCTCAGTTGCCTTGATCCCGCTTAACTCACTCAAGTACTGGAAGTAGCAAAATGTGGGTGTGGAGTTCAGAGGCAGGAAAAAACAGTCCAAGATTGGGAAGCTGCTTAAACAATCTTAGTTAGTCTTGACATTGAGTTTGCCCACAGTCTAAGAAAATCTAGGCTGTTCATGTTACAGAAAAATCCTCTGTATACGATATAACTTCACTGGAAATCATAAATGATCTGCAGAATTGAAAATGTTTAGAACTTCTCTTTAAGATCCTAGGAATTTTGATGTTACAGTATGGGGCTAGAGAGAAACTGAAAACAACAGAGGTACAATGGTGTCAGTGAATGTCTGCGTGGGGATGAATGCCCCTTTTAAAAAAGCACTGCTTGACTATAAGAGCCTGAGTTAACACAGTTAAATGTATGAAAATGTTGATTTCTTTGTGAAATGCTGTTTACTTTTCACAATACCCTGCAAATGCCATGTTTTAAAATACCATCAACATTTGAACCCTTAGAAGAAGAGACTGGGTAAAGTAATGCATGACTCTTGTGCCTTCTCCTTTCTGCTCTTTCCTGGAAGAGATTTGAAAAATGAGGATTTGGGAGGAAAAAAAAAAAAAAAAAAGTCTGCGCCTGGTTATTTATTTGTTTCTTCATCAGGATATTTATTTAACTAGTAAACTAACATTCTGATTGTAGGGGATGAGTCTATAAAAATAATTTGTTTCCATGACAGTATACGTATTTGTAGAAAACTCTACCAGTGAACTAGAGAAATACTACTTGATGTCCAAAAACCTGGCTGTTCCCACTAATTCATATTTCTCTGGCCACCAAGGATGTACACATCTTGTGTGAGGTCCACAAGTGAGGCTTTGGTTAAAAAAATTGTTTTTAAAATTAACATTAATTAAATGTTAAAATTAATTAAATTAATCAATTAAATCAGACAAATTATGCATACATAGGGGTGTACTTGATTTTTTCATGTGGGCAACTCCTCTGAGGGAATTTGTTTTATAAATGTTGAATCTATAATTTGATATTTTCTAAGTAGAAATGAGGAATAAGTATCACAAAACAGTGTATGCTGGATTTGTTCTTTTTGCTCCATGCTAAATATAGCATAGTTTTGGCAGCCTGTCCAAATACTGCTGTTGTGTTTTTCTCCATAAGAAGTTGAGTTTTCTCAAGTGCATACTTTAATTCCCATAGAAATTAAATTCCTGTAGAAAAGTAGTCAATTGTCTTTTAACACAAATATTTATCTTGCTATCATTGTACATGACTTTATTTATCGAGATGCTCCTTGATAAGTCTTTTTAAATAAATGGATATCTCATTTGTTTATACAAACTAAACCATAAAAATTAGAATGAATAATTCAATATGAATAAATACTTGGAAGAAAATGGTTTTGAACATAATAGAAGTACTTCCTAACAAAGAGGAATCTGTCACTTTCAAGAGACTATGAGTTTTTATGCTGTGGAACACATCTTTTGTTGTAGGATTTTTAAAGGTATATGTATTTATAGTTTGATAATCTATGTTTAATAATTTTATTTTGTAGAAATAAACTGTTTGTTGTCCAGAAATGGGAAGACCCCCACATATATAAACCTTAGAAGCTAATAAGCTATTAAAAATAAGGTTTGGGTACTATTAAAGGTATTTATTGTCACCAAAGTATAACCTGATTTTTCATTGCAAAGTACATTTGAAGCTGTTGCCAAGTAAAGCAGTCCTTAGCTAATAAATTGTGGTGTTTCTTGACTTCAGATGTAGGCATAATCCTGTTATTTACTTTAAAAAGGTGGGGTTTTTTTCTTAATGTCCAGTCAAGCATGATCTGTAATCACTTTTTTTTTCCCCCAAATATTTCAATTTTGTGTATATTTAGTATTTCAAAATACTTTATTGCACTTCTGAGATCCATCCAAGTGGAACCTGTACCAGGAGAGAATCTGAACAAACATTAAAGCAATCTGTCAGTCAACATATGCATAGCACTTTGTAATGTAGCAAGTGCTCAGAGGTTGTGAAGTGAGTGGTTTATTTTTTAGAATATTGTGAGAATGAATGGCCAACAAAACATTCATGCAGAGTCACAGCTGTGCCTTCCAGTGATGGCAAAACTCTTACTGTAATGTAGCACCTTATACATCAATCTGGGCTAGTCTAGTTCATTTTGTTTTGCCATGTGAGAATAGGAAAACAAAACAAAAAACACAACAACTTGACTATAAGACAAGAATTCAAGGAAATAGAGCAGATAAGGTTGTTGTGAAGCCCTTGGCAAAAATCCTGTTAGCCAGCATTTTCCTGGTTCACTTCGCTTCTCATGTGTGTAATTTGTTTCATTGTCATTAGTTCAGTGTGTGTTTGTTTACTTGGTAGTAAACATTTAGAAGTAATTTGAATAGCTGAAGAAGGCCTGGATACATAATAGATAAAAATCACATACAGAAAGATAATGAGACAAGTTTTCTCATTGAGAGATTGATTTATCTCCTAAGAGACAAATGTTGTCTTTGAAATAAACCTGAATTCCAGTTTTAAGTCAAGAAAGGAATATTCTTTCCCTGGAATGTGAAGAAGGTAGGAAGGTTGCAAATAGTTAAATGGCACTCTTATTTAATTCCTAGCCAACAAGAGCAAAGTCAGCATTATGTTAACAAATTATATTATATGGAGATATATGTGTATCCTATCTGGATCCAGAAAAGCTCATTGAAATTGTATCCTTGTTACAATGCTGTACTTCATGTTGACAGTGAGAAAGACCTCTTTTGATATGTCCAAATCCATATTTTAGGACAATCTTTATCCTCTCATCTGTCATATCATGACTGTACCATTTATTTTCCTCATCTTGCTAAATATTTCAATATTGAAGTTAAAACTTTAAAGTTGCTCAGCACCATAGCAGCCTCTATCTGACTGCTATAAAACAATTTGAAGTAGGGGAGGATATACAGTAGTGATACCAATCGGATGAAAGGTCAAAGAACATTTCACTGTAGAGGAACACGCTCAGGAAAAGAATGGTTTCAGGAAAAAAAGAGGTTGTTTATAACTGAAGGATAACATGGTTTATTTGCCGTTACTATGTCACAATCTAAATCTTGAACAAGCATGCTGCAAGACAGGGAGCATATGTTAGACTTACGAGGCAGTTTGGAGTGTTGCTCAGTACATACAGCAGATGTTCAAGCTTGCCTTTTTTTTTTTTTTTTCTTTTCAGCAACAGCTTAATCCTTCTTCTGTATTCACTCCATGAGAGTGAAAAGACTTCAAGACTCCTAATGTAGGTACCCATCAGTAATAGGTCTGTGGTGATGGAATTAATTGTGTTGGAGGACTGTGCTCTAAGACATTCATCTTAAAGAAGAAATATATAACTTCTCAGATTTGATCAACTCAGAGAGATGAACTTTAGTGTTAACTGACATAGAAACGTCTGTCTCAGCTGATAATTACCAAAGAAGGAGAATCTTTCATGAACATTACAATAAGTTGTTAGCTCAAAAATTTAAAGATATTACCATAAGGACCCAAATAATTAAGTTTCCCCTGAACCAAATTTCTCCTCTTTGTTTTGTTGCCTAAAACCATAGTATTTAAAACATTTTGTCAAAACCTTTGGTTTTTCTTTCTTCCAGCACCACTCCTGTATTAGGTATTGGCGGTATAAAGGTCTGTTGCAACTTTTAATGCAAGGGTGGCAGGAATGACCCAGAGAAATCTGTACTCACTGAGTTCAATATGAAAATGAATGAAGTAGTAAATAAGCCAAAAATCAGGGACTTTCCAATAATCCCTGTAAGCCTGATGAAGGTGCTGGGATCCTTGCTGTACAGTTCTACTTGTGCCTTACACCCGAGTGCTCTTTCTGGTGTAGCACTGCCTTCTGGTGTCTCACTTCTTGGCATAGGATTTGTTTTTTCAAGAAATTTGGAGCATTCAGGCCAGCAGATGTTTGGTTTTTTCCTATCTAATTTTTAAATTCTCTATAATGGGAGTTTGTTTTAGTTTGTTTTATCTGTTTTGAAATAAGAGAGAACAGCCATTTACAGTCTTCAGATTACAGCCAAAATACAGTCTGTTCTTAGTAAGAAAAGGAGGGAGTATTGATTTTTCAATAAACCCTGCTTAAATGGAAGTTGTTTTGTTCAGGAATGATTTGTGATTGGAATAGTTCACTGGGATCCCACTGATACTATTCTGCTGCATAAAGTGCAAAGCCTTTTGGTTTTCCTGCCAGGATATGTCCCTAAGAACCTGAGACTGCAGAGGTCCAGCAGAAAATAAAGACATCCCTTCCTTCCATTTCTGTGGCTCAAATGGAAAAGAGATTCAGGCTCAGCATCTTTGTCACCAGAATGGCTAAGAACTTTATTTATTCTATAATATCTGTCTTGACCTAAGCTGATTTGGTAACTGGGGAGTTATAAATAGTATTCACACTAAAGGAAGCATCAAAAACCTGACATTTTTGAAGACAAAGTCTCCTAAGTTTTCCTCTGTAAAACTGAAGTCAGCACAGACTGAAGTAACTGGCATTTTCCTGAAGGTGCTTACATCTCTTTGAGATGTCTGTAGTATATGATTGGGTGCACTCACATATATTTTATTCAGAATTATTTAGAATAAGTCCAAGGCACAAAATACTAATGAATTACAAACTGTTAGCTTGCAGTGATACTGATCTACTCAGATAGTGGATTCAGTTGTTTTTATTGGCACTTGCAAATGCACCTGAGGCATACCTGAATTTCAGTCTGATCACATGCTTTTATCCAACCTGCTAAAGTCACCCTACCATTCCAATTAGAGCAGATGTACCGGTAAATCTCTGCCATTCTCACAAGTTTTTATTTTTAGCCTTTTCACTTATACCATGGTAGAAATTTAACTTAATTTACAACCTCCTAGGCCATGAGGTATGCAGTTGCTTATGAAACAGGAGAATTGACAAATTTTCCAACCTTCCAAGTACAGTCAAACTCTGACAATCAGATCAGGTTTGTTTTGCTTTTTGTTTTCCACACACACACCCCCACAGCCTTCTGGAAAAAAACACAATGGATTAGAGTTTTGCCATATACTACATTTGCCAAGGTCTACCAGAAGTGAGAGTAGTGGCAGGACTCAAGCATATATGCACTAGAATAATCATTTGGCTGTTCAGATTTGGAACACTACAAAATTTGAGCATAAAATTTGAGTGAAAAATACCACTAGAACTGATTTTATACTTTAGGACTTGTCAGTTATTACATTGTGGGGTTTTTCCCCTGAAATGTTCTTTGTCCTCTTCCCTATTTTATTTTGCTTCTCCACCTGGCTAGAGGTTTTTGGATTAATACAGTAAGAATGACTGGAATATGTACTTACGGGTGCTGAGCATCCAATGTGTCTGAGATGCTGGAGGTGCTTAGAAAATATGTTGCCTTACAAATATAGATTTTGAGAGGCATCCAAGTTCAACATTATGGTTGTTACACAAACAGCTGTCCAAATTCTTGTGTTATACTCCCTGTATCTCCCACTGTGTCTCTTCTGTTATCCTCCCTGTATATCACTGTTAGCTGCTTTTTGTTTCTCTTTGTAGTCTGTAATAGGTGTCAGGTTTTGTACCTCTGAAATTGTGTTTTGACCTGGTTCTTCTGTAGCCACTCAGGTTGCATTTTTCTCCAGTGTGGCCAGTAGAGATATTGGGTCTGGTTTTTATGCAGCATCAATAAAGTACAAGAAAATAAGAATTATGGATTTAGGAAATGTGTTTTTGCCTAAAGCTTTATCATTCAGCTGACAATAATGCAGGCAGACAGCCCCGGTGATCTATGTGATATATTTGGTCTGATTCCTCAGAACAACTGCTGCTCCTCCTGAGAGGGAAAAGCTGTCTTACTTCTCCTGTTACATGTTTGTGATCTCTTTGTTTTGGTTGAAACTAGTTTCTTAAGTTTCTTGACACAAGGAGGTAAAATCCTGACATACAGGCCAGTGGTAGAGCTTTTATCACCTGTGTGTGTTTTCACTTCAAAGACCTTGTGTAGCTCCTGTTTTTCAGACAGTGCCCTTTGGACTGAAAGGGATCAAAATCAGACAGGAGCAGTCAGAAGTTAATTTTTGTTCAGGAATCTGAATATTCAAAACAAGAGTAATTCATACATCATAAACAGGAATTCTTAATCTGGCATAATTATCTAATTCACTAATTTCATTTCACTTCTCTTGCTGGTCTCCCCAGCAGCACTCCCCCTCCCTCCCATGCCATCCCTCTGTCCACTGCTGGCACCAGCCTGCATTTCTCAGAAGCCTTTGGAAGTTGATTTGCTTCTTGGGTTTTGGTTTGGGGGTTTTTCTGCTGTATAATAGGCCTTGTCCAAGTCCCCTCCTTCTTTCCCTATTTAGGTTTTTAAATATCAGGATTATGGCAACTGGGTCATTACAGCAGGGCTGCCAAAACTCAGTCATGACCTGTGTGTTTTGAAGTCAGGGGTTAGAGTTGATGCTTCATCTGCTTAACTGCAATGCTGAAACATTTTAAACAACCTTTGTTTCATAATTCCTCTGCCCTTTTAGTGTCCTCAAATGGTCAATTTACTCTTCTGAAAAAGTAAGTGGAGTTTCCCTGACTCATCTTTTCCATGTAAAGTCATTATGTCTGACCCATAAATACAAACTTCCAAAGAGCACATACTTTGCATCTGAAAAGGTCGGAATGGCATGTATTTTCCTGAGGGGACAGAAGCCCTCTCAGTATATCCAGGAAGACTTTATTAACCATCCATTTTAAATTACATGAAGTTAAATATCACTTTGCAAAAGGGATTGTTTTGGAGAACAGAATTGCATATAATGAAAACTATGTTTATTATATATTAAAAACAAATTTAAACTACAGGATTAGAGCATAAACCCAGAATTGTTAATGAATCCTCCAAATTAAATAGCTATTCCTAGAATTATTTATTTTGTTGGTGCAAATACATTGTGCCAGCCTGGTGCAGCACAACTGACCCCAAGGCAGGCCGGTTTTTACTAATTTCGATGGACCTACATCAGATCTGAACTTGAGCCAATTTTTCTATTTTCCTGCTTCTGCTGCAAAATTTAGCTGTGGATATTAAGAGGAATTGGTCGTCTATTTAAATAGGAGTCTGATTAAACAAATCAACTGTTTATCTCTTTCACATAACTGTGAAGTTATACTCTCATAATTGGTGAAGCAGTGTGTGAAACTAATTGATTTCTGGAAAATATTCATCTGTGATTCAGCTACACCCATTATGCTTCTTGGAATATCACACGGAAAATGAAGCTACCAAAAGGAAACATCTGTTTGTATCTAAAACCCCAAATATTTCTGAAGTTTAGCAACATGAATTCTTCTTGGGGCTGCCACCGCTTATATTCAGCTCTGGAGCAAATACCAAAAGGATACTTGAGGTGACCTTTTGTATCAGATTAAACAAAATGAGAAAACACTTGGCAATCACACTTCCTCTGCTAGGCCATGGGAAACAGAAGAGCAGAGGACCAGATACAGTAAAAACATATTAATTCAATCTCCTTTGCTTTAGAGGAGTCCAGTAGTGAAAAGAACAACTAACTGTGAAAAACCTGAGGTCTCTGTAATTTGGCACTTCTTGAAGACTGTTTAGATTGTCCTGATAAGGGCTATCTCAAGCAGCAACAATAAGTGAGGCAATGGAGGAAGACAAAGGGCTAGAAAACATTATAAGAAATGGGTTTCTTTCAAAAGCTATTTCTTAGGGGGCGAATGTCCCGGTGGACTGCAGTTTTGGTATCACTGTTCTTGTTGCATGTAAACATACTGGGTTTGAATATTTTTTCACATATTTCTTTGAAACACTGTGTGGTTTTCAAAGTTCCCTGTGCCTCAGTTATTCTGTGACTCTCTTGTTTGTTGGTGTGCTAAGCAAAGCTGGGGGAGGGAAACAAATTATAGTTTCCCAGCAAGGTTAAGCTGGCACAAACCAGAATGCTGTTAAAATGACAGTCCTGTTTGCTGGTGGATGCTCATCCCCTCCATCTGTCCACCCATAACATGCTGGGTAATAACACTACTGATAATATACATTGCTGCTGCTTGCTGCTTGTTGGCAAGGTAACTGGGTTGTTTATTTGCATCTGACAATGCACAAACAGTAGGAATAATCAGCTCTACTAAGCAAATTATAGATCTATGATCAAAGGACATCCCACTCTAAAAGGTGAATGGATAATGCAGTCCTCAAGGAAGGGAGGATGAATGCAAATGTTTACTTGTTATAATGATTTGCATTATTATGCAGTATGTCTATACACCAAGGACTCACTTAAGGAGGTTAAATCTTAGACCTTCTGTGCAGTAGGGATAGTTTGGTTTGGTTTGCTCAAGCTGGTTGTTCAATACCACAGGTGATTGATACCATGCCTGTTGCAGCCTGGCTCCATGGTGCCTCGCTCTGTGCTGCTGCCTTCTGTCCAAGCACACTCAGATCTCAGAGTCCTTCCCTGTGTGCAAGAGCTTAACATCTGCAGGCTTCTCCTAAACATGAATGGGATGCCATGAACACCCTTCCTCCTCCTTCCAGAGGAGAGCAGCTGCAAGAAGAGTGGGAAGGCAGGAGAGGAGGACATTGAGATTTCCACCACAGCCGTGTGTGGGCAAGAAGCCCAGAAGACAAACTGCAGCTCCCAGACCAGTTGTTTAGACAGTAGGCAGGGATGGGAAAGCAAGAAAAGGGAGATTTTGCCTGGAGACAAAGCTTCAGCGACCACAAGAATGATGGCCAAACAAGGGCTTGGTCAGGAAAAAAGCGAAGCAGCATGCAGAACCTTTGACCGGGTTATGAAAATTCAAGGCCAAAAGTGCTCATAGGGTTGTTTTGGCCAGCTGAATTGTTTCATTCTTCCATCTCTGTCGAACAGTCAAGAGACAGATCTTCCTGTTTGGTTGGGCTTTTTTAGAAGAAAGGAATAGGAGTGTTTCAACTCTCTCACCACCCCATAACCCCCCTTGCCCATCTGTGTACTGAGTAGTCAGAGACCACTGAGGGCAGAATTTTCTTGAAAAGATAGGGTCCATCCACACTGTAGGCTTCTGCCTCTGGCAGCAAAGTATCATAGCAGTAAGCAGGTCTAAAGACAGTTTAAATAGGATCAATCCTGGCTCTGGGCAGGTTCCACAGCCAAGTTCCGTCTTTGCCATACAGCATTTCTGCTTCTCTCTTTCTCCCTGAACAGGTTGCCATATGTCGCACTCACTTTCCCAGGCTCTTGGTGTGAGGCTTGCAGCTGTGCATTGATGCTGTCAAATTACAAGTAATGGCAAATATCACATTTCTTGGAAATAAAAGCAATTTCTTTAAAGCTGCTGAAAGTCATGGGAAGCTTGCATTGCTGCATGGGGTCTATGTGTAAGCTCACATCAGGGTGATGCTGCTGTTGGCTGGATGCTGTAGGATAATTTTTAACAAGTGAAGGTGTACTGTCATACAGTTCTCTTCTACTGATAAGAGAGATGATGATATGTGGGCAGGTACATAGAATTAAACTCAATTATGATTTCAGCCACAAACCAAGAAGGTAATTGAGTCCTGTAGGTAGTGTTCAAGTATGAATGTGATTTTCTTCCTCTGCTGTCCCACGAGATCTCACTGCAGTGTGTGGAGAAATTCCCTACTGCAGCTGACTTGCCCAGATTGGTAGAAAAGCTCCTGGGGGCAGATTTGGCCTCAGGAGAAGGAGTTTCCTAGACCAAGAGTGTGACTGGCAGTGGTGCATACCCCTGGAGCATGTGGTGGGCTCAGTCCTGAGAAGAGCTCAAGGCACACAGTTTTTTAATCATCCATTTAAACAGTCCGGTTACTCACTGCAGGCACTGTGCAGACTTTCTGCATGTACTTGTCCTCCTTGAATCTCCCTTCTTTTCTACTCATAGTCAGTGCTTGTTAAGACCCCAAACCCCTACAGACTCTGTAAGGCCAGAGATGCTGATTGAAGGAGAACTCTGTACTGGATGTCCAAAATAGTAGCTGAATTTTTGGAACTAAGGATAGAGAGAAGGGAGCACAAACATACGTACATTTCTTAAAATGCAACCCTTATACCCTTTTGGCTTTGTATAGTTTTTGCTTTTTCTGCGTCTTTCTTTTTCCTTCTCTTTTTATGTTCACCCTTTTTTCCTTCTATTTTTTCTCTTAACTCGTTCTTACTGACATTGTTCCCACACATCTGTTAGAGCCCTTACAGTGTTCTTTCTGGCTGAGTGTTCATTAACCTTTTATGTTATATTGCAGAAAAATGTGGATTAATTATGTTGTGAAGATTCTCGGCATCTCTCTTGACAGATTTTCTCATGGTAACTTTGACCCCTCTCCTGAGCACAGCTTCTCTTCTTCCTTCAAAAGAGATGTGAAGCTTAAAAATCAACTCATTTAAACCCCTTTGAAAGTCTTAGTTCAAGCACATCCTCAAAAATTCATCCTTGGGGATGCACAATTTACCTCCTCAGAATTTTGATATTGTCACACATGATTACACAGTTGATGTATTAAGATTATAAACAAGCCAGTAATTAATTTGATAATGTATATACAAAACCGAATGACACAAAAAACCTTGGCACATGTATTCTCTGCTTGAGTTGCCCTAGTAGTCTGCACCTTCCATGCCTCCAGGCCTTTTATCACTCAACATGGTTTCTCCAGAAAACAGTGGTACATTTCTAAGGCAGCTGGTTTTCTTTGACCCTTTTCTTCCTGTTTTTCTTTGATTCCCTTTCCCAATACAAAAGCATACTTATTTCTTTTTCTTCTTTGTTCAAATATCCTTATTGAAATCAATGAATGAGTTTATATGTCTCCTTCATAAAATTTGGAAGTATATTTATTCTTTTCACAGACACATAAAAAATAGTTTCCTTACTTTTCACCCTCCCTGGTTCCTGGAGGTATATGAAGTTCAGTAGATGATGTTTGTTTTAAAGACTGAGTGGAGACTCTTGGGTGGTACAGTAATGAAATAATCCTGCTTTGATATTGATTGCAATTTCATTATTATGTCATAAGTTCAGCTGAAATAGATTTCCACAAATAATTTCAACAGGGGAACATTTAAACAGGGTAACATACCTCAGATCCTCAGGGCCTGTCCAGCCTTATGCATTAGGTTGAAAGAAAGCTGCTTGAGGAAGCTGGGGCTTTCTTCAGCAGTTTTCAAAACCAGTAACACATCTCAGCTGAAAATAGCTGAAGGTTGTTGGTTCTTCTGTTTTTTTACTGTTATCATTAACCAGACAGGTGAATTTTGGAGAAAAAGTGGAAGGGAAGTAATAAACACCTTTTCTAAAAAACTGTCTTAGGTAATTGAGTTGGTACTAGGGAATATATCTATTTGATAGGATATGCAGGTGCAAACAGTATTGACTGCATTCCATTTGAGTACTCCATGCTAGTCACTACATCCCAGAATGCTTCTTCAGCTCTCTCAGTTTCTTCTTCACCTAAAAGCCCTATGGCACTTCTGATAAGAAAGAGCATTGCCTCTAGCACTTATGTCCTCATTTAATATTTTTCTTGGAAAATTGGTGTTTCTGTGGCAACAATTTTCATGTTAGTTCCTGATCCAATTTTCCTCTGGAACCTAAATAACAGGGTCACCTCTTTCAGTGTACTGAAGGAAACCAAAGGGTCTTTATCATGTTTTCTATCAGCAAATTTCTATTAACAGGTTTTTCTAATAAGTCACATAAACTGAACTTCATCAGACTAGAGAATTTAGAGAACAGAACTGGTGAGAAATTGACTTCAAAGCCATCTAGACACAGGCCTGGGAAAGTAGCTCTGTGTCTCCCTGCTTGAGAAGGGTGTTGGGCCACATAACCTCAGAGGTCTCTTCCAATTTCACCTTTTCACTTCTTGTGATTTTGTGACTTAATTTTCATCCTTATGCATTTGCATTATTTAAGTGGTAACTGAAGCCATTTTCATCAAGCTACAAGAAGACCTGCTAGTTGAATATATGTTTTGGTTTTTTTTCCTAATCACACACACCAGAACATATCTATTGATGAAGTTCAGTAAGAGAAAATCAAGTGCATCCATTTTCCAGACACTGTGAATGTCTAGCAATAGTAGAATTGGTTAGTTTGGTTTGGTTTAGAGGTTTAGATGTTTTTTGGAATGAAAATGTGCTCTTTGTTGTCTATGATGGATTTCAAAGATCACTTGGGCCTGTGTCCCTTGAATATGTTCAGATCACTTCCAGCAAAAAACAGTTGTTAAATTAAGTCATTCTTCCTATCTTCCTAAACAGTTCACTGTTTTTCCCATGCAGTACCTAAAACAATCAGCAGATTTTATTATGATCAAGGTTTCAATATGTTTTTCAGCAAATCTGAGAGCTGAGCTGTGTTATAGACTTCAAATATTCTAGATAAAGGCGCAAGTATTATGAAAAGCCATCTAAATAGTATAGAAACTTCAAACAAGTGGCCCCACCTTAGTAATTACTAATTTCTCTTTGGAGTAACTTTATCATTGCAACAATTACAATCACCTTTGGTGAAAACACAAGCATAGACAACCACTGACACTGGGTCACATCCAATTTAGAAGTCACCAGAGTAATTGCCAGTAATTTTCTGAGCTGCAGCAATCTGTGCTTTAACTTCCCCCCCCCCCCCCCCACTCGTCTCTTCTCTCTCTC
>WEIU01016055.1:342351-353627 GCA_013389925.1 Aegithalos caudatus | reverse complement strand
CTTTGATCAGGGAAGAAGTAAACAATGCTTTTATTGGTCGGCACTTGTAGTTACTCTGTTTTGATTTGGAGAAGGGTTTTGCAGAAATACTGAAGGGAATATGAAAATGGTTTTCATTTACACTTCCCTGGTGCCCTTTTAAAGCCCTCTCACAATGAATAAAACATTTTTTCCTCTCCCTGAAACATCATAAAAAAGTCTCAGCAACACTGTCAATTCCAGTCATAGAGAAATTGCAAGCATTAGTAAAACAGTAAGTTTGTTGTTCATTTTAATTTGCTTTAAATAGTTCAAATTGTACTGTTCTCTATCTTAAAATCCCTCAGAGAGAACTGGAAACCTACTTAGAGGAAAAAAAAGAAAAATATTAAAAGAAAAATCTTTTTTGGAAAAATGTGGTGTATCAAGAACTGGGTCGTTTCAGGAAAACAGCAACATTTATGTAAAGCTCTAAATCTGAAATGCTGTCATGCAAATCAGACTGTAAAACTCATCTCCAGAAAATAATGCTAGATAAGGAAAGAAGGTTGGCTTTTTTCAGGTGAAGGAGGCCTTATATAATAATGCTTAGCTTCCTAATGAAAATGCAGGCTGTAATCTTGGTCCATATGATTTTTTTGCATGACTAGGTAAGTTCTGGACAGTCTTGACAGTCCCTCCCTATGTTCAAGGGTTCAGAATTAAGTCCCTGGGTTCTAGATAAAGATTTCTTCCTGTTACCATCTGATGAGGCATATTTGCTTGTATGAAACCCTGTCTCGATAATTTCTATAAATGGAAAGGAAGAAGAGTGACCAAACTACACATGATTTAAAAAAACTCCCTATGTTCAAGGATTTAACCTCCTAAAGCAATTTTAACTGTACATTTGTGCTACAGTTAAAAAATTTAGCTGTCTTGAAAAGTCATGTTCAAACATAAAACATTTGAGGTAATTTAATAGTTGGCACTTAAAGCAACTGCAATTTGATGTTCAACTCAAACCAGATGTTTATTTTTTTTGAGAAGTGTATTCTGTTGTCAAGGGAGAGAAAAAACATTCAAGCTTATGGAGCAGACATTTCTTACTGCAGTTGATTAGAACAAATTACCAAGAGCTGCACTTCACGTTTGAAAGACTGAGGCGTTTATGATCTCAGGCCCCAACAATTAAAGAAAACAAAAATAAGGGGATTGAAAGTATACATACTTTGAACAGTTAAACTGCAAGAATGCTGTGGACCCAAACAGCTGGATCCCATTTGAACTCAAAAAGTTTAATAGCATAAGCCTGCACATCTTCTTTTCCACTTCTAAGGATCATCTGCCAGATGGAGAAGACCCCCCCCCCCTCATTTCCTTGCACTGTACAATTTTCTTGCAGAAAAAAACTACAGATAAAACTACTCTTATGTGCTGGAGTGGAACCAGTACTTCTAAACCAGGGAAAGATATATAGCTCTTAGAGAAGGTCTGATGTAAAGGAAACAACAGTAATAAAAAATTCAGCTTCAGTAGTGAAATGCTTGCAAGACAGTTATTTTATTTGGGTACCAAGCAAGCTGGTAACATTGATGAAGTACTGGAATCTGCATCTTTCTGAAATTTGGATGCATAAGTGAGAGATAAAGCTTTAAGATAATGGCATCTTAAAATCTGCCCAAAAGTTACTTCCTACTTATCCTTTTGAGTAGTAGGTCTCCTGGTGTTGTACTAATTGGGCACTCAACTATGACTCCTCTGTACCTTGTCCAAACTTAGTATTTGGAAATAAATGTAGTAAGGACGGAAATAAGGCAAAAAGAAATCCTTGCTCAAACCAGTAGTGATCCAGCAATGGTCTGAATGAAAACAACAGCATATGAGCCCTGACTCTGAGAACTGCAGTTTGCCCTCCTCAGGCCCTTGCTTCTGTCTCCAGTCACACACAGTCTGTCTGTCAAGCCTGTCTGTAGTGTGTTAAGGAATATGCAATTCCTGCCTGGTGTCATAAAACTTCTCTTCCCAGGAAGATACTGGTTCTGCTGTCTGTGGGAGCCTTCATGGACATGAAAGGAGAGGAGGAGTTGCTTTTTTGCCATGTAATTTAACAACTCTAATTAAATAAAGATATCGACAGTGCACTGAGTAGTACTAATTACAGCCCTTTTCGCAGAGAGTGCATGGTAGGGGGGGAATTGCACAGAACCTAAATCACATAAATGCATTTAAGTATATTTGCTGCAAACCCACCAACTCCAGCTCTAATAGGATCTCAAGAGGAAAAGTCCTGCTGCTGTCTTTGGAGTGGAAAACTGAAAATAAGTCTTAGGACCATTCTTGAATTGCAGACAGGCCTTGTGTGAAACAATTTGGCTTTCAAATACTCAGCTTCATGGAATACTGCAGCTCATAGTCTCAATGTCCAGAGATGGAGAGGAAGCCAAAATCAGTGAGATGGTCACAGTGTTTCTGTGCTGCTTCTGGTTTGGTTTGCGGTCAAATAAATGCATTCTGCAGTAGGGGAAAAAAAAAAAAAAAAAAAAAAAAGCTTCCAAAACCTGAATGAATTATCTTCAACCATAATCCCAAATTTCAGCCTGAAGCACAAGCCTGCACAGTATGATTATATGGTGTTTTTAAGCACCAGCTGACTGACCAGTGCTAGAGAGGATGCTGAAACTTTGGTGATTAATGGCTCAAGATAGCAAGGCCACAGAGCTGCTGCAATGCATCATTACAACAGTTCACTGGCTGCTAATCCAGTACCTCCCTTATATAGTTCACTTTTTTTCCCTCAGTGTGTTGCTTCTGGCAGAAAAAAAACAGCAGCCCTCACTTGAGCCACGGTGTGGTCAAGCTTATAGAAATTGCTTACTGCTCCAGAAGTGTGAAAGAATATTATGTGATTTTGAGAAAAAAAAATGTCCTCAGTGTGTTAAGATTTTAAAGTAATTTTGGTAAAAGGGAACAAGCCGTAATAAGACTCACTGGCCTTTTTTAGAAGGTTTCAAAGGAGGTACATTACTTTTATGTTCAGCTTTCTCCAATCATTTTTTAAGGTATTTCTTCAGTTTAGAAGTAGAAAGATGATTTTTGTAACTTCTGGTCCCAGGATTCAGCTGTGTTTGAGATAGAAGCTGTGTTTTTCCAGCTCATCTATCANAAAAACCCAAAAAACACCCACAAGTATATGTGTTTACATTATGATATATTTCAGTGATTGCCGCATATGAACATTTTTCTCATGGTTTTCCAAATGGTATCTGTGTCTAGATAAACTTTCTTTTTTTGACCTGGAAGAGGATTGTCTCAGCCGTACTGGAACCCCCAAGCACGCATGAAAGCAGTGGTACCTGTATATGACCACAATCTGCTCTCCCGGGCGAACCAGAGCTTTCCGGGACGGGAGGAGAGCGTTTGCAGGCTCTCCAGGGCCCTTGGAAGGCGCTGGGCCGGCGGCGAGCCGCGGCTCCCGGGAAAGCCGGTGGATGGAGCGGGATGCTCCGGCTGCGGAGCGCTCCTGCGGGCACCCAGCGCCACCCAGCGGCCGCGGCGGCGGCTGCAGCCTCCCGGGATGGCGCCTCCGTTGGGAAAAGCGTCCCGGTCCGCTGGGCAGCGGGAAACGGGGGCGAGACCTCCAACCCGCCGATGTGAAATCGTGCAATCATAGGACAGGGCGGGTTTGAAGGTCAACTAATGCAACTCGCGTGTAAGGAGAAGGGACATCTTTAACTAGATCAAGTAGCTCAGAGCCCTGTTTGACCTGAAATATTTCCAGGGATGGCACATCTACCACCCCTCGAGACAACCTGTTCCAGTATCTTACTGCTCTCATTGTCAAAATCTTCTTCCTTATATCTAAATTAAATCAATAATTTTTTTAGTTTAAAGCCCTTATTCTCTGTCCTATTGCAACAGGCCCTACTACACAGATTGTCCTCATTTTATTTACAAGCCTCCTTTAACTAATGAAAGGCTGCAGTCATTTCCCCTTTCTCCAGTTGGAACAACCCCGATTTTCACAGACTGTCTTCACAGGAGACATGAAACATTCATCTACTCACCCTCTAATGGCCCTCCTCTGGCCTCATTCCTACAGGTCAGTGTCCTTCCTGTGCTGAAGACTCCAGGATCCAGTGCTCCAGGTGGGGTCTCATGACAGTGGAGCAGAGGGACACAGTCGCTTTCCTTGACCTGCTGGCCACACTGCTTTGGATGCAGCCCAGGACAGAGCTGTGATGAGTGCACATGCCGACTCATGGGCAGTTTTACATCCACCAGTGGGCTTGATCTCAATTCCTTCATCCCCCAAACTATTGATACTGGGAACTGCCTGCTCCAAGTTCAGGATTTGCACTTGTCTAATCTTATGAGATTCCCATGTCCCTCCTGGGGTTGGAAACAAAATAGCACTAGAAGGTCATAAAGGTATGTGACATTATCTCCTTCAGATGCAAATAAATTGCTTGTGCTTGAGGTGTTTCAAGCTGTCCTACTCTGCTTTAGTCAAATTCTTCTGCAAAACCTCAAGTCTTTGGTTACCCACAAGTTCTATGTATCTTCAAAAAATTTATAATGTTGTCAGTGATCACGTCTTCTTTGTAGATGGGACATGAAAATATTGTTTAATGTGTGGAAGGCTTTAATAAAGTTTCAAAGACTATTCAAGGTCTGTAAACCCCTCTTAATATTTTCCATGGAGGTTCAACGAGTGGAGAAAATGATTGTTTTGATGATGGTACAAGATGAAAACAAATATAACTGATTGTACGTTGTAGTTGTCATATTACCATTAACTGCATTATTCTGTATACTTTACATTTGAAAAGGCTTAATTCTATTTTATGTTTACAGAAAGCCTTCAAGTCTGAACCTGGTTTATCTCTGCCAGAGTAAAAATGTTTTAAAATATAATTATTTTGAGTTTTATATAGACTGTGAAAATAAGATCTTGAATACAGCAGGTCATTTTCATGAAACTAAAAACCTAGCAGCAAAAGTATAAACCCCCCTGCCTTCAACCTAGTGTATTCATTGTGTGAATAGTTGGTGTATGTGAACTGTGAAAATGAAATCAGAAACAAAGCTAAAGTAAAAACAAAATGTGCCATTGACAGCAAAAAGTAATTAACAGAGTGATTTTCCCCCCTTTGTATCTTCATTGGGAAGAGTCTAAAGTCTTCCTAGTCACATACAAAACCAGCTAATTAAAATTATTTTATTTCAGCAAGGCCTTCATTGCAATCTAAACCATTTCAGACTTGGACTAAAGTTGTAGAGCCTGGAGAGTGCCAGAGAATATAGGGTGGGCTATTATTTAAATGATATAATAGGGTTTTTCAATCTTTAATTTCTATAACTTTATAATTCTTTTTTTCTTTTCTTTTAATGTAAGAATTTACTCATGCCCCCAGCCTGTCACCAGAGACATGTACAGACATGTAGAGTTCTGAAGACTCTGTGGTTTTCATTAGGTTTTAGTCCAAATTTCAACAGCAGATCTGCTCCAACAGTATTTTAACATGATTCCTGGTGCTATGCTTCACCTTTCCAGTTTGGCAAATTAAAAACAAACAAATCCAAACAAAAACAAAAAATAAACTAAGGAGAAGGAGAGATTCATCTACTATACCAGAATAGAAGATATTTGTAAACAACTTTTTAATTTATGACATAATATATTAATTTATATGTTAGAGAAAATGTTATAGGGTTTTTTTAAGTATGCAATTAACTTTAACTTGTTCTTCCAATGTACTGAAATCTTTTGAGTCCGCTAAGACTAACAAAAATCTCCTATGGTTTTGCTGATATATTTCTGCTTTTATGCTATGGTTAAGAGATGCTCATGTCAGAGCTTAAAATGATATTTCAGCAGCTGACCACAGGGGAGCTTGAAGCTTTACAGAAGACTCTCACCGGTGCTGAAGAGTGTTCACAAAGGCTTCATGCAGTGTTGTATCTTGCAGGATACAACAATGCAGTGTATCCCCACCAGAACTAGGTTAAACAGACACTCAGTGAGACACTTGCTTAAAACCTACTTTCTTGTTACTCTTGTAGGGGTTTTGGTTCTACTACTGTAGTATAAATCCAGGTGGAGTTATCCTGTTCACCCTCTAAAAAGGTGAGAGCTAGGAATGTGGGAATATGGGCATCTCTACATATTTTGTATGCTGCTCTTTGGGAGCCATATATACCTTTGGCAAGCTGTGTTGTAAATTGCTATTGAGGCCAGCAAGTTAGCAAAGTTGTGAAGTTTCGTAATTTTCCTCTTGTTTTGTTGCATTTTTTGGGGTGGGAATTGATCTCTCTTGAAATTCCCAGTAAATCAGTTCACCTGGTACTGTAGATTAGTCTTCCTCCTTTCTGTCCTTTCCTTGTTTGTAGTTGAGCTCCTTCCTTGCCTGCACCACCTTGTGCCTCCAATATCTATGAAAGAAGACAGGTCTGAAAACTGAGCTGGCTGATGAGTAAACCAGAAAAGATGGGGGTGCTCAGCTGGATCAATTCCACTGAGCCACCTTGGCATGAGAGAGGTGGGGAGGGCCAGTGGCATGAAGAGGGGTGAGGGAGAGAAACATCTCTGCAGCAGGATGGGTTAAGGCAAATACTGAATCACAAGCCTTCCTTAAACATACACAGGACAGGTTTTCATATAAGAAAAGGAATCTTTGGGGTCTCCCTTTCATGTTAATTCCCATGCCAAATAACTTCTTAAAACTCTATCCTTACAAATCTTTAACTCTTTCATATCTCCTCCCACTCCTTTGTCCATCCTCTTTAGCTGTGTACTGGGGTCATAAAGTCCAGCACCCTCTCAAGTCCTCTTTGTGTTGCTCTTAAATAAGTCCTTTGTATATTCATTTAGAAATGCTTATTTTGATAACTATGTGCGCAGAAGGTTACCCGGTTCCTCATTTCAGTGATGGAAATAAGATTGATTGCACAAAATGTCAATGACAGCCAGGCTGGGGAGCCTGCCCTGGGAGGACCCTGTGAAATTTCTTTTAACTTTGACAAGGACAGAGGTTGAGACTAAAATGGCTGATGCAAGTGGCAAAGACCATTATTGCTGGAAAGGGTATAACCCCTTGGGGGTAAGCAAGTCAGGGCAGCTTTGTGCAATAGTTGTCATAAAATGAATAAAATACACATTTTCCCTTCTTCTCACAACAAATGCCTTGGAGTTTGCTCCATGTTACTCCTTAAGAGAATTTTTTCCCTGTTCACCCATATATTATTGCTCCCATTGGCTTTGTCTGAACCATTTGGACAAACCAGAGTTGCAGGATTTAGTTTTGGCATGTACAATGCACATTTAATAACATTACGTAATTTTAACGTACTTCACAGATGTCAGCGAAGCCTCCTGCCACCTTTATGAAGCTAAGAAGTGTGATAACTTGGGAAAGGGTGGGGAACAAGGACCAGAAGTTTAGTATAATTTAAGTGTCTTTCCATAGTTCTTCCTAGGAAATCTCCACCTCCCTGCTTCTGCTGTGTCCTGCCTGAGTTACCCCTGTCCTCCTTTCTTCCCCCATGTCTCTGTATTCATGCTCCCAGCCCAACCCTTGGCTGGATGGTGTTGGTGGGAGTGATGCAGGTGTCTCCTGCCATGGAGTCAAAGTGTCTCAAATGTGAGGATAATGAAATATGATAGCTTTGGGTCAACAGGTCACAACATTGACTAAATTAGTACCTTTAAGTGTTTCACACGTGTGGGGAAAAAAAAAAAAAAAAGGTGTGAATTATGTCTGTTTTTACCAGTAACTGTGGTTTTTGAAGCACTTTAAAATATGAAAACATTTTTTATTACTTGCATTTACTGTATTCAGTTTTTCCATTGTTTATACATGCAAATATATTAATAGGATTTATTTTGCCTCCTTTTTCAGTTCATGTCACAGAATGATACAGTGTTGCTGAGACACAAGAGTCTTTTCATGCACTGCTTTGTGGAGAGATTGATTTTGTTTTAATTTCTAACCTGAAAATATTCTGGATTTAGACTGACTTCAACTTTATGAAAACAAATAGTTTGTGGTTAAATTAACCAGTTAGCTGTGCTTGAAAATAATTTGCATCATTTCCAGCCTGATGAAGCTTTGTTGGGGGGGTTTATTGACTGCCCAGGAATCATAATCCAGGCTAGTGCTTATATGTGACAGACTCAATAGGCTATTTAGTCTTTTCTAGGTATTATTTTAAGTGTGATCTTTGTTAATTGGATGGATTAATTTGGTGCTGTTTTCTGTTATCATTAAAGTTCCTTCTATGAGTACCACGACTTTACTTGCTCTGTAGGCACTGGGTAATAGCTCCATGCTTTATCATTTTGACCTTGGTTTTTTCCTGTGATTTCCTTTTTGATATGGCTGAACACTTCCATCCCTTTCTCACAGGTTGGTTATTATGATTGTTATCAAGAATGTGGTGGCATAACCAATAAATCAAAATCCTGGCCCAGGCAAATGGGCTTGGACCCTCTACACTTCTCCTGCTCTTAGATTCTCCAAAGAACAGAAAATACATAAATATATCATAAATATTTTCACTAATTCTTATTAAAAACAGGAAGAAGCACATAATAAATCAGTTTGGAAACTACAACTGGTGCAAATCTTTTTTTAAAAAGCTACAGAATTGTTCCCATTGTAGAGCTTGTGATTTGGTCCAAGGAACTACAGGTGTTTGTGTCCTGCCTGATGAGAAGGGAAGGTGTGAGATTCCTGCATCAGCAGGATTGCCTCCCTCATTAGAGTTAGCCTCTAAGGATAGGCTTAACCTCAGAAGTGTGAACTTCCATTTCCCATCCAAAGTTATCATCATTAACAGTGATTTATGCACATGAATATTTGGTTCATTTTTGACTCTTTCTAAGTTCGTGGCCTTGACAGCTGAATGCTGAAGCCTGTTTCCACATCATGCAGAAAGGTGTTTTCCTCAGCCAGCTTGGAGTTTTGTCAACACTTAATTTTGATTGAATGCCTCCTCAAGCTCATGTTAAAAAAGATATTAGGAACTTCTCTTTGGCCTCTGTTCCATGATTAATGCATGTTTTTTTAAATTTACTGTTAAAATATCTGTTTTTTTCACTTGTGTTCCAAAATGCTGGCTCATAGCATTAAGTCCCAGCTCTCCTCTAGCTCTAGTACATTTTTTGTTTTACTTCACATATAGAAGCCAAAGCTCTTGGTGTTTGACACTAGACAACAATAAATGCCTGGGGAGAGTTTTAGGAGAGGAAAACATGTAGTGATGATTCCCTGACAGGCTCTTCCAGCTGCAGCTGGAATGAGCTCAGGGATTGCCTGGACCCAAGATGGTGCTGTAGACTTCTCTCCATAAATTTGAATTCCAAAATGACATAGGTATTTTTGGGCATAGCACAGTCCTATGACTTAAGAATATGATAAATGAAAAAGTATTTCTCCTTGATTATCTGAACCTGCTGCTTGCTTTTATCTTTAGATGGCTTTTTTGTTCTTAGGGTTATAAGAAGGAAATAAATTATCTTCCTTTCCCTATTTAGCTTATTCTTGTCACTAATGATTTCAGTATCCTGTAGCATACCACCCTGCAATCAGGTCTGGAGAATCTGCCTCCCTAATCATCCCTGAGTGGCAGCTGTACCTTAGCACAGATCACTTTTGTTGCCTTTTCCACACCTTTTCTAGGTCCTCTGTAACATCTCGAGTAGGGCAGAATTAGAACTGCACAGCAATATCCATTTCATATCTGCAGCAGTGGAGCATTGTCTTTTTTATTCTTTTCCTTTTTCCTCCTATTTTAGGTAATATGATCTCTCTTTCCTAACTGATACATATTTGTACACATTTTTTACTTCAAAATCTCTTTCCTGAGTAGCTGTGAATTGTTAGAAGTACATAATGTACATATTATGTACATCATGCATATAATATACAATTGATGGCTGATTTTCCTGTCTCTATTACTTGTAGATTTCATCTTGCCATTTCTTTACCCATTTACTATCTTCTGAAGTTTGTGCCATTCTTCCCAGCTGTCCTTTTATTCTTACAATCCTTAACAATTTCATTGCTTCACTACTCCCCCATCTTCCTACAGTTTTCAGAGTTTGTTGAATAGTGTGGCTCCCAGAACCAGACTCTACCAGAGGACTTGATATTCTCCAACACAGAAACCTGAGTATTTCTTCCTACTCTCTGGAAAGACCTTTCCTCTTGCTCTGTGGCAGTTTAGCTTCCTCTCCATACTTTGGTGAGAGACCTTGAATATCTTTCAGATATTCAACAATCAATTGTAGTTTTTCATGGGCTAACTGGTTTATTTAATGAACTCAAATATATTAATGAGATATCAGAGTTTTTTCTTCCCTATTCTCCATGAAATTATTCAGATGATCATAATATTCTTTAAACATAACTTCATTGCATCTACCACTAAAGCCTTTTGCATACTTCTTCAAGCCACAAAACCAATATTTTATGGAAGATATTTTGAATGTACTCTTCTTTAAGAGAAGCAATGATTTCCCTTTGTCTCTTGGCTAGGGTGTTACTCTGTACTTCAGGGTCTTTATTAGGTCTTTTTCAGAGTGTCTGAGAAAACTGCTTTTGGCTTTAACTTGTAAGAGTACTGCTAATAGAAATACTGTGGCATTTCGGGATGTTGCTGTTATGAAACAGATACATATGCCCAAAGAGGTGTATTATTTTGAAAGTATAAGTCTTCATCAAGCAGATTCGAGTCTAGTTGAATTTAAACCAAAGAAAGGTTCTTCTTCTAATTAGATTTTTCAAACTAGAAGTGAAAGGTCCATTGGTGAAATGTTGGATGACTGTCCCAAAATGATGAGGCAAAATGAACAAGGAGTGAAATTTAGCCATGGTGAAGAGTGTTATAAGAGCAGCTATCTTCTTTTTGCATGAAGCTTATACAGCACAGAGACAGTGACAATCTGTAAGCTATTTATATTGGAAAAAAAATGTCTTGGTTTGTTTTCATAACATACCTTCTCCTTTTCCCTATGAAATTTTTTTTTGCTCTCTGTGCAGTCCCAACACTTGAGTCCAGTAGAATAGCCAGGTTTCATGTGCCTGGGGGAGCGGTATGAGAGCTAAGGGACACCTAAAAGAATTACAGCAGGTTAATATAAAACTGAGGAATTCCTCAGACAGTGTTTTGGCACTGGGGAGGATTATGTCATTTTCCCAGGGGTCGATTTAGCTTTAGCACTTCTCATTGTTTCCATTTGCTGCAGTCTTCAGTGACAGGATTAATTCTCAAAGTTCTCCTAGAAAATGGATCTAAACATGTAGAACAAACCT
>WEIU01016055.1:249929-317827 GCA_013389925.1 Aegithalos caudatus | reverse complement strand
TATATATATATATATATTTATATATAAACTTCGATAGTTTAGGCTTACTCCAAGCAGTGCTATAAGTTCCTTAAAACCAGGACAATGGCAATAGTCCAAAGAAGCAATGTTCACTGAGAGCTACCCAGTGTTTGAAGAGAGCTGCTACAGAGAGAGGGATACAGAGCTCACAGCCATGGGCTGGGAAACACTTGGGTCCCAATGATAAAGTCCTTGGCAAAACTCTCAGTGGCTATTGTTCTTAGTCAGAAGAGTGAATACACCTTTCGTGCAAAGTAGTTTTTCTTGTGGAAGCATGCTAAAGGTGATCTCTGTCAGGGAACTCGTTGCAATCTCAGCTCTGTGGGGTGGGGAAAATATTTCACTGAAATTTCCTAGATTCTGGCAAGGGAAACATTTCTCTTGAAATGCCCAATCAATCCTCCTACCTCCCTCGCCCCAGGACACTGCTTCAGTTTCTGCAAAGCTGGAAGGAGCTTTCAGTCATCATTCAGAAGGCTGTCACACAGATTTTTAGTCAAAAAAGATATTTAGGTCTAAGACCCTCACAGCATCAGATGGCAGGCTCTGACCATGGGCTTTCTGAACAATTCCACCAGGTGCACCTCAGCAATACTAACATTTAACTTGCATAAATGTAGAACTGGAGATCCTAAATCCCAGGTATTACACATTGATCTAAATATAAGTTGCAGTTATTGATTCCGGCCCAAGGAGAGCCTGGGAAAGGATCAGATTTCCACTTAGAGAATCAGTCTTGTCTCTGAGTGTGTGTGAACACTGACATTTTTGGCCTCGTGCAGTTTAGGATTTGCTATAGAGTCGTTTTGAAAGCTATGGAAAACCAGTAATGGTGAGCAATTTAGCTCTTAAGTGTAAAGCCACTGATAAAACTGAGATAAATGTAAGCTCTGGAAAAGAAAAAAAAAAGAGGTTATGGATGTAAACAGTCTCTTTTGTCTACGCAGTAAGGTGATGGTTTCAGATGTTGAAAAATTGACTTTTTTTTTATTTTTTTTTGGTGTTCAAATTGCTTGAGATTTTATTGCTTTTATTTGTCCTTAGAAGTTTTGTCTCTTTTTTTTTTTTTTTTTTTTTTCTTTTTAAAGGTGCTGTCCCTAGTCAAGTTATAAGGCAACATATTTTATTGATTCAGAACTCTAATACATAGTATGGCCACTGTTACCACTGCAGCTTTGCAGCTACTGTGAGCTGGACAACAGTCAAAGTGCATCACAATGCACAACAGAGCCAGTCTCCTGACCTTAGGATATACAGGACACTTTGGTTCTTGGGATGAGAGATTATAAATGTAGCTTAGATGCTGCCTCACATCACACACATTGCATAATAAAACATTTATATGCTGTCATGAAGAGGGTGTAAAGTCTAAGTCACACTGCAGACTGGCTGGTCTCAGCTTCTCCACTCGGGCAGGTGTGAGAGACAAGTTGTAGATATGCCACCAGTGAAAGCATATAAATGTATCTGGTGCAAAACTTTTACAAGAGTATTTATAAATGATTCAACAAGGGAGAGCAAGAAAGAGAGCAAGAGCTAAAGTGCAATTTTAAAGGAATATAAATAATTGAAATGTAGAAATAAGATACTAATTTGTTGTAACTGGTTTTGTTTTATAGGCACAGTTTAGGTTTTATGACTACAGATCAATTTTTTCTCTTCTTCCCCCTCCAGTAATTTTCTCTGATGTATAATGGAGCTTCAATGGTCTAAATCTAAGGAACACTGCTTAGTAAGAGGACTGAAGAGGCAATGATAAGGCAGTATAGTGCAACTCACTATGTGATATTAGGCAAGAAATGAGGATGGGGTTAGATCTTCTGTGGTGATGTATAAAATCAGCCAGAAAAAAAAGGCAGAAAAAAAATTACAGGCTTTCCAGTTATACATTGACTCATGCTTTCTAAAATGAGAAAGCACATTTTGCAATACAAAGGAAACAACTGAAGGTTTATAATTTGTTTCATTGTTACAAGTAAAAAAAAAAAAAAAAAAAAAAAGAGAAAAGAAAAAAAAGCAGATGCTGCTTTAGGGAAAACATTTAATTCTAGGAATTTCTGTACAACTGACCTCAGCAAACTTTTCCATCTTAGATGGATGACTTCTGCTTGAGACCCTGAAAGATTAAGATGCAAACACACCTAGAGTAATTCATTGCAAAACTAATATTGTAACTTTAAAAAAAAAAACAAACAAACAGATTCTGTACAAGAATACTGTTCAAATGGAATGTGTTAAAATAACATTTATTAATAAATACTTTATAAAATTCTATGTGAATACTAAATTAATAGATTCCTGTTTTAAAATTGCTTTGGTCCTCATGAATTTTCATAAATTCACTCTATATGCTTTTTTTTAAAAAAGGTATTAGCTGCTAAAAAGCACATTTTGCCTAAACTAAAAGGCTAGTTTTCAACACTAAATACTGTTGCTTAAAAAAATATGAATCCTCAAAAGTTGGGCATTTACCAACAGTTATAGCTGGCTTGTTAGTTAACAGGATTGAGTTCATTAAACACTAAATTTTCCACACGCACTGAGGCACTGAACCATTGACTTTCCACTATTCAGAATATGGGCAGCGGACATTGAGCTTCATAGCAGGAATTAACTCCCAACAGCAAGAAATTCTCCATAAATCATCATCATTGTTGTTGTCCTTATAAAACACACCATGATAGCACACAAACTACTTGTCTCCCACAGGCAGCGTTATGAATATGGCTTGCATAAATTGACTTGGGGAAGGGGAGCTGGGGGTGCCAGAGCTGGATCGCAGCATCATTTCTTTCTGAGCAAAGTATTGCAGTTCTCCATGGCTGAGATTTCCAACCCGCTTCCAACGTCACACCCACGAGATGCTGTCCATGGTATGGTAACACCTCCTTCTGAACAAGGCACTGGCCAAGTGCTCACCACCCTGTGAGTGCCCTGGAGAGTGGATGATGGAAGTGGTCTGAGTTGTCCTTCGCTGGCAGTGGGATAGGGCACAAAGCCTGGTGAGCCCGGCAACAGGCTGGATTGGCAGGGCAAGAGGAAAGTGAAGCAGTCTCCAGAAGGAGCTCATGGAAGAGCAGGACTCCTCCTTGGTGGAAACAGCCCAGGAAGTGCATTTAGAGTGACGTGCTTAGGAAGAGGCTGCATCCACTGACCACATGGCAGAGGGACATCCTGGAGAAGGAGGGCTGGGGCTTCTCCCGCAGCCCTAGATCAGGCAGCCTCCAGTGCTCAGTTGGACCAGCAGCTTGAGGAAAGGCTGCAGGATCACTCCCCTGGAAAACAAGAGCATTTTAATGTGGAAGCAGATCTGATGAATCATATAAGGTGCCTGGTAGAGTTGGTCCTTTTCCCGATGATACAGCCGATATAAATATGCTGCATGTTGTCTTGGCCTGTGAACCTGCGACAGAGTTACAAGAAGCAATAGCAAATAGCTTTTCATCCTTTACTTATTTCCACATCACTAGCAAGGATTATACCTAAAGGCCAATAGTATAGAGAGGAGACATTTCATTGTAATTACACATTTACGCCAACATGTGTGGTTGGCTTGCCTAGTTAGCATTAAAAAAAGAAATAATTGAGCTATATATAATACACATCAGTCAAACTGTCAGGTTGCTGAATTTAACAAAACTTAGGCAAGGTTTTTGTATTTTTTTCCTTTTTTTTTTTTTTCTTTTTAATGTAGAGGCTTTCATTTTAACAGCTAAATATTTTAATTGAGGAGACTGAATAAAATGAAGCTAAACCGTAATTCTAGTGCAGTGTAGCTCAACTGGGTATTCTAATATTACCAACAACTTTGATTTTAATTTTTTAATGTATTTAAGTGCTACCCATATAAAGGAAAAGTTTTTTAAATTAATCCTGCAATGGCATTTCCTTTTTGATGGTGAATGATGAAATTCAGATGTAGGGGAAATGCTTATTTGGGTTTTTTACATAGTGGATACTCAGCTGGAACATTTTTCTTAACTGCATATTTGAAAAAAGTTCTCTTGGGAGCCATGATGAAGCAAAACCATTTAGCTATTACAACTGGAGATTAAAAAAAAATTATAGATTCAGTATTTAAAACACTTTAAAAGTATATGTTTGTCTAAAATATAATAGAAAATCCTTTACATTTGTATTTTTTCATAATTTTTTTTGGTTCTTAGACTATATAATCAAGTCAAGATTTACACTGTACATTAAAAATCTTCTTTTGAATGTATTTGCATAAATGGAAAGCAAGCTGTTAAAGGAAAGAATACTGCTAAAAAGTTAGTCACCAAGATAAGAACTAATTCGGCAATGAATGATGCTCAGAAATTTGCTTTCCATTCCAGACAGGCCCTGCTTCTTACACTGCCTCCTCACTTGAGTTGTTTCACTCTTCCTCCCGCATGGAGGAGACCCACCCTTTTAAAACTCGTGACTCCTCCAAAGACCAAAGACATGGTCTTGGAGGAAGAGAGCTTTGCTTCATAATGAAGTGTGTTCGGGGCTAGAGGATTTGCTGAGAATAATGTGAATTTTTCTATTAAAGATGCAGCTTAAAATGTTTGAACATTTTTCACCAGCTTGGAGCCTGCTCCCTGGGCAAGCAGTGGGAGGTTTTGCTGCTGACAGATTTGAGAGCAAAATCAGGTCCTAATATACAGCAAGGCAGCATAATTAACTGGCATCATCTCTGTCTGATTTTCCCATCAATCACTAGGACCACTCGGGAATGCAAATCAGTTGTGCTGAGGGGCAGGCTCAGAGTCCAAACAAAAACCTTAATTGTGGCATAAGGCTCTTTTCCAGACCCTCTCTGCAGGACTGTATTTTATCCCAAGTGTGGGACTTGGCATTCTTGCAGCATTTTTTAGCCGCTGCATGCCTTCTAAAAATTATTTAGTGTCTTAAAGAACAATTCCTTCCCCGCGGTAAGCGGGTGTTAAGTGCCATTAAAGTCAGTGAAGCTACACTGCTGTCTGCCAGCTTGGGATCAGTCTGTGAACGTTTAAAGGAATGCCTGCAGAAAGCAGGTCTTTCTCTGGGAATTAAAAATGGCATTTTTCCAACTGGTCAGAACCATTACACTGATTTATTTCTCATTTATAGCCCATGAAGCCTGAGGCTGTTAGCTTTCGTTGCTAGAACAACGCAACCAAGTTAGGGAGCAGAACTTTTCTGAATTATTATATACACATGGATTTTCCTACATTTAGTGACTGGCAGTGCAAAAAATTGCTGTGACTCTCAGGTGTTGCTCGCTATGCTTCTACTGCACCACAGAAGCTTACAGGGCTGCTAGCATCAACACAGCTGGCTCACCATCCTGCTTCACCTGCGGCTGCGCTGTTTTCGCCTTTCCCTATTTATTAAAAACACTAAATCAGGAGCATTTGTATTTTTTAAAAGCCAAATGCTTGGCGCAGCCCAACTGCGGGTGAAGAGCTAGTGAAAGCAGCAGCCATGCCGACAGTTTTTAGGTGGGCTTGAAGTTTTTGCTTGTTCATTACCATTCTTTGAGAAAAAGAGGGAAGCGAGAAAGCCNAAAAAAAAAAAAAAAAAAAGCTGGGAAATGAAAAGGGAAGGGAGAAGAAAGGTGTGAGAGTAGGTGGAGGAGAAAAAGGCCAGGGTAGGGGAGAGAGGAGAAGGGCGAAGGCTGGACAAAAGAGCACGCTATTTGGGCTTGATTTTGTCCTGAAGCCACATCCTATATAACTGCTCTGAAAGGCTCTGAATGAGAGGCGCAGTCTGCTGATAGCACAACGCTAACTCTTTTTTATTATGCTGTCAGCAGATGCCCTTGCTCTATATTTATAGCCTAATTACTCCTAGTTACCTATGTTTGACTCTGTTTAATACTTTTCATGCCTCACATTGGCTAACAAGCTGCAGTTTAACACAACATTGTATTTCTGAGGCTGCAGGCTAGACTGGTGAGAAGGAAACATGACTATGTACAGAAACAGTTAGGTTTATAAACAAGTAACTAGTACCAAAAAAATGGAGAAAGCACCAAAGCATTTCTCAAGCTGATAGCATATTAATTGCGTAACTCCCTTTTATGTAACTAAGTATAAAAGACATTTTAATAACTATAAAAATGAATAGCCAGAGTCTTTCAAGAACTGAGGAATCTTCCAGGCTTGAGTTATGGTTGCAAATGTCCTTAGCAGAGAGGACGCTTTGATACGATACCACACTCCCCCAGCAGTTTCTGATCAACCACATTTAAAGGATGGGGTTGATGTCTGTTCTGTGGCTGGCGAGCTGGGTGAGCGTGGAGCTTCCCACGACGTCACTGACAGAGGAGGAGGTCGTTATGGTGTTGTGCTGGATGACTTGCTGCTGGGAGCAAGCTGGGACCGGGCTTGCAGGAGGGCTGCTCTCAGGACCTGGGAAGGGATGAGGGCACAGAGACAACACACATTCATTTTTCCATCAGAGTAAAAAAACCTACTCTGGGTGATACTCTTGGAAATACTGTTAACCTGATGCATGCACAAGTTCCAGGATTTCAAAATATAATTACAGTTATCCAATGCTCTCAGTCTTAAGCTTGTTTTAGTTTTTGTTCTTTTTTTCAAGGCAGCTTCTCTGATATCAACCTGACTTCAGGAGCTGAGATCTTGAAAAAAATCCAAAACCTTAATAACTGAAACTAATGTCGGGATAAAAAGTCTGATATCTTAAGGTCCTTAAAATCAGTTGGGATGCTTAAATGCTTTATTTGTTCCAGCAGGAATCAAAATTAGAGTGCAGTGCGCTGCAGCACAGAAAATCTAATTCAAGCAACAGCTGATAGGCATGTAATGCAATTATGTATTTTTTCTTTGAGTACTGTTAAAGAGACAGATGCATAGTGATGCAGAGGAGACAGAAATGGGCTCTATTTTAAGACAATGTCACAATCTAGCAAGCCCTGAGGCTCTTCTGAACTGTTCTAGAACAAAACAGAGAATTTGTCTCTAAATTACTACACTCACAAAATGCATCAACTAGAAAAAAATTGATTAAATGTCTCTGTCAGCTGAGAATTTTTTTGGAAGAAAAAAAAAGAGAAACAAAGATGAGAGTTAAAAAAGAGTTAACAAACCTTGAAAACCTGCGCCAGGCCTGGTCTGTGCCACTGTCAGAGCACAGTACCATTTTCGCTGGAGGGGACTGTAATGTTTTCCTTTTTAACTTTCCTTTTGAGAGTTATTTTAAGGTTCTGGCAGCGCCGTGCCCAGGAGGACTCTTGCAGGTTTGGAGCTGTGGGTTCAAGCAGGATCCTCCACAGGGGAGTGAGCGTCCATCCGTGCGCATCTCCTTGCCGAAAGGAGGGGTGGGGAAGACTAGATCTGCTGTGTGGGACGCAAACCGGGGCTTTTTTGGTTTTGAGCGGGGCTGGATAAGTAAGGGCAGGAGATTGGATGGCTCGGATGATGTTTGAGAAGTCAGGTTCAAGTGATAATATGACCAAGAAGGGGTTCTGGAGGGAAGAATTGGAAGGTTTGCTTTTCTGTGAGGAGTGTGGAGACAGCGCAAACATACCAGCTACTTACTTAGATATCCTTGTGATTCTTTCTGCATAGCTGTTATCGGACAGTCTTTATGTGTTAACAATAACTGTTTCAGCTGTGCTACCTCATTTTTCAGCATGGAAACCTCGTTCTAGAGAAGAGAGAGAGACTTTGGTTACCAGCAAAGATTAAACCAGGCTATTCCACAAAGCTTAAACCCAAGAACACAAATCCTGCTCGGTAACTTTGAAAGAACCCAGCAAAAAGGCATTCAGGTGCTGTGTGACAGGTTTATGTTAACATTTTTCAGTGACATTATTTTGTAACCTCTAGGTCTCAAAAAGGCAGACTGACACTAAGTTCACAGCACTGAAGATACTTAAAGCAATGTTCCAGTCTACTCAGGAAATACCAGGACTCTGCACGGGGCCAGGGGGCAGACCTGTGGGGGCAAAGGCCATGTTGCCGTGCTCAGGGCCACAGTGGCAGGACTGCTGTCACCTACAGCTCAGCTGCAGCCAGTGCCTGGGTGCTGCTCACACCTCTGTGTTTTATGGGAGAATGTTCTGGAGGAGTGCCATTCTACAAATGGTTTTATGCCCTTGGCAGCACACAGGCACGCCTCTGCATGAAGCAGAAGTAATGTGCCTACCTTAAGAAGGACAGCACTCTAAGAAAGGCTTTTACTGTCATATTCATGGTATTTTCATCCATCTAGTTCATTTTCCTCACCGACAGACTGATCTATTTGTGCTTCTATCTCGCTGGCTTTGAATGAGGGTTTAACTACATACTGTGCTCTGAAGAAATTTTTTACAGACATGTAAATGGCACTTAAAAAAAAATCCCCACTAAAAGCAGTGACAAGGAAAGAAAATAAATACAACTCCATCTAGTGAAGGCTTCTAAATCCCAAGACAGCTTTTTCCTGGCTTATCCCGCTAAAATGTAATTATTTCTTTAATTGAAGCACACACATCTTGATTAACAGACTGATTATGCCTGAGCTCCCGCTAGGAGCCGACTGTGCAGGGGCAGCCCCAAAGGCACATCAGTCAAGCACAAAGAGCCCCTCTGTGTCTTCAGGGGCGCAGACGGTGGCTCGCACCTGAAGCTGCATGTTTGTCTGGGTGAGCTCTTCTGCTTTCTTTTCCAGTGACATCACCCAGACCTTCCTCTTCTGTCTGCAGCGCGTGGCAGCGGCTCGGTTCCTTTCCAGAAATTTCCGCCTCCTCTCATCTGGGTCTTCGTCCACCACTCTCCTCCGGCGACCTCCGGTGGGCTGTGGTGGCTGTACCGTCTGCGTGGGCTGCATCTGCTGCGCCGCCGGCGAAACCTGCAGGGCAAGAAGATGTTTTGCAGGGGGTGGTGTGGGGGGGAGGTTACAGAGGGGGATGCTGAAATGGGAAGGGAAATCTCACACACTCTGCCTGCTTCCCAGCAAGGTCTGCAACAGGCGCAAGTCAAAAGCTTCACCAGTTGCCACTGAAAACAGCTGCTGGCAAATCCTTGCCATGGTCAAAGGAAAGTTGGTTTTTTTAATGATCCTCTGAACTTTTTTCTCCCTTGAATTAGTTCTTAAAAACATTCCCTTAGATGCATTCTCTGCCACCATCTATTTCAAACCTGGAATGTCCAGTTTCTCTCAGGATCTGTTTTCAGGATCAAAGCAGAGGAGTGTAGGGGTCCAATTTCTGCATCTCTCCTTCTCCCCTTGGCCCCCAGTTGCCTCCAAAATTTCAGGCCATTTCTATTTCCCAAGCTTCACCATCTCCACCTCAATCTTTGCTCTCTCTGGAGACAGGAGCTGCAGAACTCTTTGCACCTGCATGGAGCTGGGAAGTTGTGGGCTGGGATTGCACAAGGGCAGCAGACCTCACTGCCCCTCAGGGGTAAAGAAAGAGTTTAGGTTGAACCTGTGTTTTGATGAATTGAGATTGAACCTGTGTTTTGATGTCCCTGCACTGTGTGGGTAAGGGATATTCCTCTTACCAGAGGAAAATTTGACCTCTGTGCTGTACTTTTTTTTAAATTAAATTTACCCCTGGCTTTTAGAGTAGAGCAACACCACATCCAGTCCACTGCTAGAAAACTATGGAAAAAGCACATGTTTATGCTTTTTCAAGTGCAGGGGAATATTGATCGTGCTCCTGAAAGTAACTGGCCCACAATATTACAGGAAAGGTGCATGGTAGGGTCAGTGCCATATAAACTATTCTCCAATTGATGGGACAGATGGAACATTCCCACATCCCTGTCAGGAAGCAGCACCAGATTAAATGTTTGACTGCCTGGGAATAGGCTTTTGGACTGCTTTCCTGCCTCTCTGTGACACTTAGGCTACAGGGCTCTGGAGACACCCTCTCTCTCCATCTGCTTGGGGTCTGGGAACCCAGTCCATGGATCCTATCGCTCACGCATTGCTGCTGCCACTCCTGCACAGTCTGGAACAGTCTGGAAACTTGAATTGTTGACTCAAAATTAGCCCTCTTGTTCTGGCAAAGGCCCAAACCTCCAAGGTGCTTTCTTTTGACTCCAGGGAGTGGAGGATGTACTCAGTGCTTTGTCAGACTGAGACCTGAATTTCAATTGCTTCAATTAATGTGTTTGCCTAACACCTCTGTCTGGTCTCAATTAAAATGATACTATCATCTTGAGTCTTGAGAAGTTGAGGTGTCTTTTCTGTCTACAATCTAGTTTTCTCCCTCCCCCAGCTGACTTGTGGCAATTACAGTGGCAATTTTATGTGTAATTATTCTGTACATCTGATAACGTTTTTTGCACAAAATTTATTCCCAGCTTTATGTTGCACTGTCAGGGAATCTCTCTCACAGGAGCAGAAAAAGAAATTTAAGAATAACTTTCTAAAAATAAATAAGCCACCCCACATTTTCTGACTGATTTTTTAAAATTTCAGCTTAAACTCCATATGTTTGCTGATAAAATCTCCAACATGCTGTCCACACTGACGGTTGGAGTGCCAGGTACATGGCAGCTGCAGTGGGCATAGCCCCCATTCTCACCAGCATCCCCTGGCTTCTGCCAGGACACTGCTGCCAAGGGATTCCAGCTGCTCCCTGTCCACCAGGGCCGGGCATGCTGCCTCTTTAGCAGTATGTCTGAGCACAGAGATCTCAGAAATACCTTTTAATGTCAACATCTCGTCAAAGATCTTTCATTTTCTCATACATAACACCTTTCCAGATTTCAGAGATCTGTTATTTATGTTTCTTTATCCCTTTTTGCTCCTTTTCCATTCAGCTTTAAAATTTCTTGTTTCTCAGCTCTCTCAGTGAAGTCTGGTACGTAGGCAGAAAAAGTTAACTGTACAATTTTGTTTTATTTTCTAATTCCTCTCATACGGTCATTTTCTCCTGAAGAACTAGTGAGTAATTTTGTTTTAAGAATATACTAGTGTCTAGGTAGTCAGAGTGCATTTTCAGAACAACAAAATCTTCTCTCCATCTCAGGAAGAAATTAATTATAAGGCCTGCCATTATTCCACTAATAATGTCACGTGGGATAATTAACTGACTCTTACTTGTTAGCTCTTAACAATGAAATATGTTAGACTATATCTTAGTAACCGTCTAAGGATCATCTCTAGCAGGATTTCATTGACCTGCCTAGGACATAGGAAAGAAAATGAACTAAATATAAAAATATAGGCTAATTTTGTTGTTCTTAGAGGATGCTAATCACATATCCATTGTGAAGACAAGCATAGGACAGTTAAGAGAATGAAATGGCATCCAAACTCCAACTTTGCTTGAGCTGTCACTCTGGTAAGTTTGATATAAAGAAATCTTTAGAGGACCAATGCAGAATAATAGTATAATCTTTGTAGTAGTTCAGGCAGCACAGCTAGAACTTGGTAAAATATCTCTCTTTCTCATAAAGATACCTATCAGAAGCTGATTTCTACTTTTATCCAATATTTATTTCTGTTCTTTGCAATTTACCACAAAACTAATACCCATTCACTCATTCTGTGAAAACAATGCCTTGGGGTCCTGTGTATCAAAATGGTAGCTGAAAAGCATGAAATTAATTCTCACATTACAGAAGGGCACGGTGCAGAATAACAAGAGTCTCGGCATGGGAGTATGCAGCTTACAGCAACATGGACCATGCTGTCATTTGGCAGGTGGTTTGGAATGGAAGAATCTGGCTCAGAAGAATAAGGAGGTTAATAATTAGAAAATCACACCATAAAATTAATGTCTGCTGGAGCAATCTGATCCCCAAAGAAGCCATTACCATGGGTACTATGGATGAGCTTTGAAAGTAATAACTATGTGGCTATTACTCAGCAAGCCCTTCTTTTCTCCCCTCTAATGCATCTGTTCAGAAATCACTATTGCCTTTGCACCAGAAGAGCAGATGCACAGCAAGATCCTGCCTGGGGAAGCCACTGACCCTGGGATTCCTACTCCATCATCCTCTGTCTGATCCCCTTGGTGATATTTACACCCATGGACAAGGTGAAGATCTCACTGATCTCCCATGGGGTCTGTTGCCTCCAGTGACATACTGTGCATGGCAAAGCTTATCTGACTGCACAGACCTAGCTCCAGAGACTGTGTGGTGCTGGACACAGGGTGACCCTGACACAGCTTTGTGACTGCTAATCAGCCCACCTGCCCATGTGCCTATATCTCTTCTTGCCTGCCTGAGAGTCTTTTGTGGTGCCTAGCTAGCAGGGAACACAAAGCACAAGAAGCTGAAGCTGTCCTAACTGGGTAAGAAAGTCAAGGTCCCTGTTCAAGTGGGTCTAGAGGAAGGCCATTGGCTTACTGATCTTATACTTAGAACTGTGAGGTTTGCTTCCCCATGGTAGCTGTTATCCTCGGTAGTTGTCTCTTCACCCATTTAAAGTGGTGCTGTGGATGTTTTCCAGCAGCGCTCCATGCCATGGGATCTGATGCCCTCAACTGCATTAACATGTTTATCCTCCCAACCCCTCAATAAAGGTTAAGTGACTTCCCCCATGTCATGCATGGAGTCCTCAGCTGGCTAAGCACAACTTTATCCTTACTCTCTCAGGGATCTCCAATACAGCAATTAGGTTACTTTTGGTTTCTCTGATATGAGATGATGTATTTTTTTTTTTTATTGGAGTTTTTAAACAACTCCAAGGAAAATAGCTCATTAACAGATGGGAAAATAATTGAATTCACAAAGTAAAAACTGAAGTAAACTTAGGAAAGCTCTGGACATCCTCTCACAGGGGAGTCTGCTGCTCTTACTTAGACTGTTTCTCTAAAGCTGACAATTCATTTTACATTAGCAAATACTTTAGGGAAATCCCATGTGCTCGCAGACTCTGCAGTAATAAAGCTAGATGTTAGTAAATAGTTAATGTTGTGGGACACTGGGATGTCAGCCAAATACTCTCATTTTCTTTAATGTTTTCTAAGAGCTTGTCTGAAAGGTATTTGCAAGCAACACAATGCATCACAGATTGAACTTCTTATGGCTGGCATTCCTCTTTGTCCTCACATTCCATGCATTGCCTATTTGTCTTCCTTAACTTTGCTCTCCAGACCTGACTTGTTACAGTAACTGCCTCCAGAGCTTTATTTTCTTGTGCAATCCTGATGCAGAAGCCTATCATCTCAAGACATTAGAATTCCTCTTAAAAATTACTTTTCTAAAGTTTGTGCTCACTAGCTCATTAGTTCAAGAAACATTCAGTTCAGTTATCAAATTATCCTAATTGCTGAAGCTGATATACCTGGTCCAAAAAAATTGAATCCTCCACCTCATTCAGTGGAGACCTTCACTGACTTGTCACATGAATACAAGTCTCAATTGCCTTCTTTGTTTAAATCTCTCTCCTTGGACTGGCTTCCCCCTATTTTTTCTCCTGCCACAATGTGCACCAACAGTTCTCTGCACTCCCTTCAGTCTTTCTCTCATCCTATGCAGATGTCTGTCCTCTTCACAGGCTCTGGATCATTTAATCTTTTCTAAGACAGTGTATTCTAACTTACAACTATCTCTAATATCTCTAATTTTGGATACCCCCCGGCCATAAACACACACACACACACACACACACACACACCAGTGTCATTTCATTTCACTAAAGACTTTGTTATGCATTTCTGCAGGTAGAACTCATACAGCTTCTTAAATATTGGCCTGAGAAGCACATTAAGCAACATATATAATATTCCAATCTCTGTAATAAACCTCATCCATAAAAGGATATGTGGCAATCTGCAGAGCTCAGAGCACTGAAAAGCCTTGGAGCTCCTTATAAAGTAAGAAATTATGAATGTCTAGTAAATTAGGCAGCAAAACAAGTTGTTGCTTCACTCCATTTTCTAAATAAAGTGTTAGCATCCCCATCACCATTAGCAGACATTTACAAGCAGCCTGAGGGGCTTGTATCTAACAAGACATGCACGCAAGAAGAAACAATACTGAGAACAGGCTTTAAGTCCACCCAACAGCACAACTGAGCGCTGCAGCACATGGACATGAGGACATGAAGGCCTACCTGTGCTTGTCCGCCCGAGTGCAGCGGGGGGTGCGGTGAGGTCTGGTGGTGTGCTGGGTGTGCGTGAAGGTGCGAGTGGGAGTGGTGGTGAGGATGGTTCTGCTGGTGGTGAGGCTGAGGATGAGGATGGTGTGCCGGGTGCTGGTGCTGATGCGGGTATGAATGATGAGGTGGCAGTGTCTGGTGCTGATGAGGATGTGAGTGCATATGATGGTGGGGTGTCTGGTCCTGTCGCGAGCTCATCATTTCCATCATGTGGCCCATAGTGTTCATATTCCCGTTCGACATGGCGGCAGGATGATGACTCAGTGCTGCCTTCAATCTCTGGAACAGAACAAGGCAAAAAATTCAACATTGGTGATCTGACCAATCAGAAATGCTGTTGCAGAAATGGTGCCCTGTCATATCTTTTGAGATTTATTTTTTCTCTTGCTATCCCCTTGATAAAAAGCATCTTATTTCAGTTTGAGAAACAACATGTTATTGGGCTCTAATCTAGTTTTCCACTGCAAATATTTAAAGATACAAATGTCTGAATTGAAATTTAACAGTTAAACATTTCGCACCGTGTTTCTGAAGAAAAATAACTGTCTCTCTCTTTGGCCAGCTCAGTAGAGTTACCTTCAACAAGCTTGTATTCTCACAATTTTTAAAAATGAAAGTCTGATTAAAATAAAGATGCCTCTCTTGTTTTTACTTCAGATATCATTTAAAAGAATCATTGGAAAGTACATTGAATTGACGTGTTTTTCAAATTCAGGTGTACTAGTACCCAGCTTGTTCTTTCATCATAAAGATGGGAAAATAATGAGGGTGGCCTCAACCTGATCCTCCTTTGCTGAAAAGTTCAAGTGTGTGTTGTCCTGTTGTCACATGGTTACTTCTCTCTGTTTTCTACGCTACATGTCACTGGATTGGGCCCTGGAATCTGACTAGGGCAAAACTTTCCTTAGTATCAATGGGATTTGTTCACTTTTATCTGAACACAAGTAAAGACCAGTGGGAAAGGGTGAAATATTTTGGACTGCAGCATAGGGCCTTTGTGTACAAAGGATATTGTGGAAATACAGAGTAAAAAAGCTCCCTTTCAGCACAGTTATACAGCGTCATCCCAAAGCAGTGAGCTGTACCGGCATACAGACATCTTGCTGGTGTCATCTGACCCTGAGACTACTGAAATCCCTGGCATTCTCCATCAGTGTGCCAAAGGTAGAGCCTCACAGATGCTGGCTAGGAGAAGAGTTTCTTCCAAACCCATGGAAACCTCCTTCACGTCCATCATTCTGCTTCTTGCTCAACACAGAACATTATCTACAGGCAGCCACCCAAAACCTCTTTAACTTTTCATATTTTTGAAGAAGTCAATTGATTTACTCTCACTAATGCAAGTAATTAGCAGAAAATGTTATGATTCAAAAGAAAGGAAGGAGGTGCCTGGTACCACTTGATGCCAGACCAGCACAATTTGAATAACCCATGAACTACATCATAATTCATTACCTACCCAGAGGACAGAATGAATAGCAGAGAGCTCATCTGTAAGAGATGTCAGCATAGGACTGTCAGTAAAAAAATGCCATGGTAGGAGGAAGAGAGGTGAATGGTAGGAGGCATAGAGGTGAGCCTTTCCACATAGTAATATCTATCTGTAGGTCAGAAGATCCTATAATCCAATGTGACAAAACGTCCCAGCAGAGGAACAATGGCCAAGCTGAACTGCATTTTGGTTCTGTCTTTAAAGCAAAAAGAGTGACTTCTAGGACACTCAGAACCTGTAGATGGGGATTTCAATCTATTTTGTATTGAAATAACATCTGTCTGTTGCAACACTGCAAGGCCACAGGTAAAGGTTTCTATGTTCAAAGCTGCTACTGTACTGTGTTTGTACAACTGTGAGCAAGAAAGAAATAAATTCTTAAGGGGAAAAAAAAGAAAAATAGAGGAAAAAAAAAGAAGGTTGTGGAAGGCAAAAAGAGGTAACATTACTTTTGAAGTGTCATCCTCAAGTTTTTGTATCCACATGCTTTTTCAGACTTTATGGTCATTCTACTGAGACACTAGTAGATCTATTAATCTAAATTTGGTGACTTCTGTCACTAATGATCAATTGGCTGACCAAGACAAAAGAGCAAAAGATATATTTGCAAAACACATCAGTATCTCAGTTTGCAAGAATGAAGTCTAGACTGGTGTCTTTTAAGAAGGTTTCTTTAAAAAGTCTATCAAACCATAACTACATGGCGTATGTCCCATCCTGATGATCTTCTCAAAACCGAGATCAAAGGTGACTGTGCCAGTGAGGTTAAGTACCCCCTTCTCCCACTCTACAGTCAGAACAGAGGGCAATCTAATACCAATAGCAGTAACCCATCCTGGGCATCAAATGGAGGACTGGAGCAGCTGTTGTCCTTAATGTCCCTGAATTCCAGTGCTACCATGGTTACTGCAAGCAGCTCCTCACAATGCTCAGAATAACTGGTGTTACCTGGGAGTGTATTAGGAAAAATATGGGGGAAAATGCATTAATAGGTCAGGTCTTTCTCTGTGTCATGTTTCTTCAAAACTCAGTAAGACTTTTTCATGGAGTTGAGCCACCATGCACATCTGAGACAAAGCAGCAACAAAAGCTGTTGTAACTTTGTTTTCTGAATCTAAATGCAAAATAACCAAGCTCTCATTAGCCAGCAGTTTTATGTGATGAATACCTTACAAAATCTAACATGTCTATTTGTCAACGACCTCTGAAACAGAACTACAGTATGTCATCTAAACTGGAGACTTTCAAAGTGAAAAAAAAAAAGGCAAAAACTTAATCGATGAATAAACATTTTTTTTCAGCTGTAAAAACTGAGGTTTGCTAGTGTGGTGCAACTTCAAGGAGAATAAATTATTTTGTTTTCTTTCTGTAGCCTTTCTACCATATCCATTTATTTGAGATAGCAAATCAAGAGAGACAGTGAGAGGTCTGACATGCAGCTGGTTTCAGTCAATAGGGGTCATTTCCATTTGGTCTGTGTATTTTACAAGCTCCTTGTTCACTGTTCCCAATGGGAGGGTGGGCCAGCTGCCCTGGATCCCAGTCCTGGTAAGAAACCAGCTCTCTACATCATCCTGTCCCAGGGCAGCAGCAGCCATCACCTCCCTTTAACTTCATGCTTAGATCAGCTCTGCAGCAGCAAGAGTTCTGTCCATTCCCACATCTGGAGCAGCCTAAATCTTCCAACAACCAGTCACTGCTGCCCATCAGAAACATTCAGGGCATTATAATTTTTTTTTTTTTTTTTTAATGTGGTCTTCAGTGAGATCAATTGTTTTCGATGTTTTAGTTAGAGCAGAGGGAGGGAAAATCGCCAGAACTTGGTAAACTCTTTGCACTGAGTATGTTAGTGCTTGAAGGGCAGGCTGCAGTTTTGTTATTGTTTCTTTTATGTGTGCTAATTGCAAGCAGCTGTTTTAGTTTAGTGTCAAATAAAATGTGATGGCATAAAAATTGAGCTTACTGGACTGACGACACCACCAAATCCCCTCTAGAATGAAATGGTAACCCAAGATCCAATTCTGCGGCTGATAAGGTTTTTCAGGAACTGTGACTGACTTCACCCAGAGCCTGCAGGCACTGGGAGTCTGCAAATTGGGACCGAAACAGAAGACTTGCTACCTGCTTTCACCTGAACCTGAAATATCTGCTAACCTCATGCTAGTGATTTTTAGGGCACAATCCCTTTTTTCTCCCTTTTATAAGGCAATTTAAAAAATCCCCACCAAGCCAAGAGGAAACGGAGATCATCAGCTTTCCTGACTTTTGGCCCTTACTGATTATTTTTATTATTTTATCAAAGTAACATAGTGGCCAACATCAGTTATGGCTGATTTCCACATGGCATTTCAATAAATGACTGTGAGTGACACAGACAACAAGAAAAATCTTTCACAGAGAACAGCCTGCTTTGCCTCTGATCAAATAAATTAAATTCCTTTTTGATCCTGCAGGAAGTCAGAAACACATATACTGTTGTCTTTGATGCTGAGGAGGAAATAGAAACAGTGGATATTGGTGCTTCATAGGTATGAGTGTTGTGTTCCCTGTTCCTTGTGGCAATGCCCCTAACTGACATATTTACTCTGAAGCTACCCCACTGAATGCCATATGAAGGTAACACCTCAGAGAAGTAATCCTTGTACCTGGAGTACTGGGGGGTTTTGGAAACAAGGGAGTTTTCACAGTGCTTCCTCCATCTAAAGACTGACATCATGGTGCAGTTAATTGCTTGATGCTTCCTTTTATCAATAGAGATCCCAATTTATATACTGAATATCTTTGGACAAACCCCAAATCTGCCAAAAGTAGCCTTCAAGCATTTGAGATTCTGAGTGAAAATCAGCTTCTCTAACACTTCTGTTATTCTGGATCTTGCTGCTTTCTAATTTTCCTCAACTGTGACATGTATTTCAAAGTTGGCTTGGTTTTTGCCCTACCATTCTTTTTCAAAAATTGTTAGAGAGAAAAACAGACAGCATTTTCTTCAGTTTGTTAAAAGAAGAAAAAACCCAACAAACTGTAAATTTTCTTTTCCCACATTTAAAAATGGAAATAATGTTGTGGGTTTCATATGCATAATAATACTTATAATATTAAATCAATATTAATAGTATTTCATCATGTTATATTTATAACAGGCTATATGTATTATATGCCATAATCTGTATATGACTATAAAATACAACTTTCTCCCATTCGTCTCTCAGTGGAGAAATGACAACAGTCTTCAATTTTACAGGTGGTCTGTGCTTGCATCAAACAATAAGCTATTATAACACCCAGCTGAATTTTAGGTTGGGACAGACATGGAATGGTGCTTTTGCATAGGGCTGAATTGTTCCAAATAAGTATGCATTGCTGCACTCAGAAAAAAAAGCTTTCTTCCCTTCTGGTCTGCATGCCCAAATTCCACTAAATTAGAAAGAGACAAGACCAGCTGCAGGATCTAGTTAATGTCTGGTATATTCTTATCAGGAGATTATATCAGACCCTGGAAGGCACATGAAATATGATCTCAGAGATATTTTCTTGCACTAGTGACTGTGAGTCTAGTCCCTATTATACAAGGGTTCAATAAGTTCCCCATAGGGGACAGAAGAGTCTAGAGAGGGGTGGGAAATCAGAAAGGATTACAGACATCAAGCATCGCCACACATCTGCAATTCAGTAGCAACCTCAGGGTAATGATTTTGATTACCCAAACTTCATGGCAAGCATACCATTGACTTCAGTGTCCCTAATATTGTTTTCTCATCTGCAATAGTCAAGCTTTCCTTTTAATTCTAAGCATCATACCCAAAATTAATATACAGAGTTAAGCCAGTGACAGCTAAAGCTGTGAACAGAACTTCACCCATCACATTTCAGAGCATCACACCAAATTTTATCCTTTCCCTTAACTATGACTGTGACAAGAGAACTTAGCATAAATGTCATCCAGGTCTTTTACAGTTGGCTGCTGACAAACATTTCACAGTGTAAATAACAGAAACCACTCTTCACAAATGTTCCACTTGCATTCATAAAAGTAAATTGGAAGCAATTCATCTCCACTCAATAAGTGAACTGCAGATACTTAGGAGCACATTTCAGGGACTGGCAATTAGAAAGTCTCTGATGCCACATTAAATGCTTTCTCCTACATTTCTTGCGCAGCAAAATACAATCCTGCCTATTGATGGAAGGAGGAGTAAGATGTGTGAGAAAGACTGAAATCCAGAACTGAAGTGACACATCACACTAATGTGAAGAGAAAAGTGGGATACATTTAATTCACAACTCACCAGTAAACAGTGCCAAATTGCTAATCTTTGAATCATTCTCAGGCTGTTTAGCAAATCTGAATTATACTTTCCCCCTCCTTTTGTGCTTTTTTCCCTACTTAGTCAGATTTTGTAACAAATGAACAATGGATCATCATCCAGCCTTCAGTGCAGCTCAGCCTCTAATAAAAACAACAAATTTTCTCCCTTGTATTTCCAAATGCAAACTGAATTAAACTTCAGTGGAAAGCAGCAAGATTCAACTGCACACAATCAAAGCACCAATAAAGCTAATAGACAGCACGCTGCTCAAGGACAGGTCAGCTGCAAGAGCTGCTCCAGCGTCCCTGAGCTCGGGGCACAGGGGAGCTCTGAGCAGCCACGCTGCCCGCTGACATCAGCCCCAGTGACAGACGACTCTCTGCATGACTGCCAGCTTTAAGTAATCCAGTGCAGGTCGAAGCCAGGGTGGCCCAAGGGTATTCTGTCGGAACTGCCATCTTCTGGTGATGGCATTTCATTGAGAACAGCCACTGCTCCAGGGACAGCAGAAAACTTAAGTGAGTTTACATCCCAGCTCCGCCCAGCAATTTTCTTCTGCTCATCTCAGAACACCTTGCAAAAGAGAAGAGTAGCACTATCCTTGTGCACTGCACCACCTTTTTAAGGATTAGAAAAAGACTAAATTCTCTGCTCCTATTCTAAATGCGTTTTCAATGAACAAGTAAATTATAATCAGGGCAGAAAATACACTGAAAGCATGGTTTATATTTCTCACCATATACTATTTCTTGCATGAATCATTTCTCAAATCAGTATTAAATGACTGCATTTGATTTGCACAGTAGTCAGGAAATGTAAAGTTCAAAAAATCAAACCCCTAATTCCCACAAAGGCTAAGTCAATCCCTTCATGTGTATCCATGACAAGGGATATTTAATTATGTAATCACACAAAAGATAGCAAAGTGATTTATTACTGGCACATGGTGTCATATAATTTCAACATACTATACCAATGGAAGGATCCAAAAAATACAACCAACTTCTGACTGATTTCCTCACTGTGTGCCAGAGTCCAAAAGAAAAGCAGTTACTTAGCTGCTACCGACCCCTGGAGAGGCCAGTTTCTGACAGCAAAATGCTTGACACTTGGGAATTAATTACCTGCTTGTTGGTTTCGTCTGGGACAGATGCAATTTTCCTCATAGTAGCCAGTATGGGGCTGTGTTTTGGATTTGTGGTGAACACAGTGTTGGTAACACACTGCAACATTTTTGTTATTTCTGAGCAGGGTTTGCCCAGGGTCAAGGCCTTTTCTGCTTCTTGTCCTGCCTCACCAGCCAGGATGGGGGTGCACAGGAAGCTGGGAGGGGACACAGCCAGGACAGCTGATCCCAACTGACCAAAGGGATGCTCCATACCATCTGATGTCCTGCTCAGGATATAGAGTGAGGGGAAATAGAAGGAAGAGGGGGAGGCTCGGAGTGATGACGTTGTCTTCCCAAGTCACCATTATGTTTGATGGGACCCTGCTGTCCTGGAGATGGCTGAACACCTGCCTGCTCATGGAAGTGAATTAATTCCTTGTTTTGCTTTGCTTCTGCATGACTTTTGCTTTACCTATTAAATGATCTTTATGTCAATTAATGCATTTTCTCACCTCTATCCTTCTGAATCAATCCCCCATTCCTACAAGAGAAAGTGAATTAGCAGCTTTGTGGGGCTGAGTTTCAAGTTATCAGTAGGCAGGCACATATCAAATCTGTGTTCTAGTTCTCCAGATAGTCAGTCTTTCGCTTATTTAGTCCTCCAGATTAATCTATGGGCTATTCCCATGCATACTAGGCTGTCACCTGTGGAAAACACAGAAAAAAGAGGTGGCAATAAAATCACTCAGTGTTAATTACGCTGTAAGACACTGTGAAAACTTGGGCTTAAGGGAACCTGAGTCTGTGCTGCTCATCTTCATAATCTGTTCTCTTAGATTCATTTTAAAGCTCATTCCCAAGGTGAGGGACCATAGATTCTTTCTCTACATTGGACATAAAGCACTTTTAGCAAAGTATCTCGCAGAGAAGTTGAAGCTCATGTCTTCCTCACTCCTGCAAGCAAATACTCTAAGTCTCTAAAATTATGTTTCCATGTTCCAGGACAATGCAAGTGGAAAATGTTTGTACAGTGCTTGCATTGCTATATCTGTATCATCTATATCATCTATATCTATATCTATATCTATAAATCTTGCCTGAGAACACAACAAACATTTATGATTGTATTTAATGAGAAAAGTGGGAACTGATTTCAGAGGAAGTTGGGGAATTTCCTATACAAGCCAGATATAGAGCAAATCCTCAAATCAGTCTAACATTGCAAGGAACACTAGGTTTGTGTATTTTAATCTGTACTGAGACATCAGATGGGATTAGCACTGCGAAAATTTCTCCCTACAGAATACTGCTCCGAAACCCTGAGACCCCTTAATATGTACTTCAGCTTTTTGATGACAATGCAAATTGCTTACTTTCCTTTTCCCTCTCAGGAGCATAAAACACACACCAAGAACACAAGAAGGGCAGATTCAAAGTCTTTCCTGTCAGAAGATTTCTGAACTTTCATCACCCACCTCTCACTAAGCCTGATTATGATTAAGTCATTCATATTCAAAGAAAAATGCCATCCAAGTACATAAAACTTGGGTTGTTGTTTTTTTTTTTTTCCTTCAGTAGTGTGATTTTTGAATACTCGTTTTTCCTGGATTAAACCCAGGACATTTAAAGGGCTACTAGCAAGGCAGAAATCGGATACATGTGCACTTAAAAGTCCTTTGATTTCATCCCAGATGTGCAGTGCTCAAGGGCGTACACACACACACACACACAGAGAGCACAGAGGACACGATCTGGTCTGTAGATTTTGTTTCAAGATTATACCAACCAGACTCTGAAATGTAAAACTGAAGCCCTGACCACTTACAGCCATTAGAGATCCCAGGGCTCTCTGTGAAAGACTATTGATGTTCATTAGCCCTTTGGCCTGACTAGAGAATTCACTGCAGGTAATTAGACATTGTCTCATTACCATCCAGTTTCAGGTGAAGTTATTTTTCTTCTTCCTTTCTAAAGGTAAGTGATTCCTGAAAAGTTTTTAAAATGTTCATGGATTTCTTTTTTTTTTTTTTTTGAAGAAATTATTAGAATATAAAGTACAGTACAGGGACATATAAAATGAGAGGATACTTTCACGTTTTTTTAAGACTTTATATTTTCATCTAACCCAAAAGAATGAAAAGTAGCATTTTAATTCAGCAGACAGCTTTCAATTATCTAGCTGTGAAAACATAATGTCCAGTGACTTTTTAAATACATGCACTCCGGTATAGCATGTAGTAGATGAATACAAACCATAGAAAAGATGAACGGGTTAATATAGAGTCCATTTTCACTGTTAAAAATATATATATAATTTATGCTGAGAGTTATATGAATGGATATGATGGAAATTCAGCACAGAACACAGCAGTGTTGATAAGTACTATCCAATATTCCCCCATGTGAGATCTCTTATGCCCTTCCAGGTTTCCCCATGTTGTCCCCTGACTCCATCCCTCAAGCTGCTGCCCTCCACTGTGCCCCTTTTGTTCTCCACCTGCAACGCCATCCCCCTTTGTTCATAGACAGCTCAAGTTGCTGCCTTGTTTTTCACCACCTCACATGTATCAGCTGCTTTCAAACAGTGGTGTCTTGGGTCAGAAGCATTGAATTTCAAAGCCACTTGAGGCTCCAGGAACAGCAACATCTCAACCCTCTACCAGATACCAGCTGCCTACTCTATCAGTGCCACAAGGTTTTTTAATACACATTAGGATAGTTACAGTGTGAAACAAGAGAGAAAAAGAATGACGCCTTCAACCATTCTTTTTTTTATTGGAGTTGGTGATTTACACTAATGGGTTTTACTTCGTGTTTGAAAGGGCTAGGAATGCATCCTCACACACTCCCCATGGTTCATTTGACAAGCAATGACTTAGTAAAATGCAATATATTAGCAGCTCACTCTCTTGCACTTGGCATGTTTACTCTTTGGCAATGCTGCTTTTCAGAGCAATGTGTCACAGCAAACCAAATCAACCACCTTCCTGAGAAAAGGGAAGGATGCTGCCTGCTTGGTAAGTCATTGACTCAACCTGTCATTTCTGGACAGCTGGATTTGGCTTCCCTTGGCATGTACCACAGGATACAGAAAAAAACTGCACAGGTCAGGGGCCTGGCTAGACCCACAGTTACAATGGCTGTCACACAAGTAGGATTTCCTTTCCAGCACCAAGTGACAGGTACAGAGTATCCTGCCTCGCTTCATTGTGAACTCTTCCCTGTTCCTCCTGCCACGGAAAGAGGGCATGAATAACCATCTAAGGCCAAATTCCTGGAAGAGGTGTCCTGTCTGGGACAGATAGGAGGAGGGTCCATGCAGCAACCTGCACCCTGAGGGAGGTAGAACACGTGTTGGGTGAGCACCAACCTGGGAATGGGGTGATGCTAGAACCAGACACCTCCTGACCTACCTGAAGCAGCTTCCAGCATCCTGGGAAGAGACAATTCCTGCACACCAGTTATCTGTCTGTGCTCACTGTCCTTCACAGCAAAAATGAGTCTTCCAAAAAGCACAGCAGGGATCTAGTTGCTCCTGCTATTACCCTACTTTCCTTTTTAAAATATTTCTTGTGTACTTTTGCTGAGTGAGAGAGAAAGGCATAAATACCATCTTGTTTAACACATCTTCCAGTCTCCTCTCCCTGCCTTGCAGACAGCATTATACATCTTCCTGACACCACCATTGTCTGATTCATTTGACATATGCACCAGAAAAAAAAAGTCATGTTCTGAACAAGAACATAACACTGTGATCTCATTCCCATCTCAGACTCCGCAGCACCTCCCATTTCTTGCTGTTTTAGAAAAAGGACTGGGAAGCTTTTCCAGCTTGCTTGCTGGGAAACTTACAGAGGATATATGCTAGTGGGAAACCAGACCAGCAAAGGCACACGAGCACTTACACATGCATGTTGGAAATCAAGGTAATGACACAGGAAGTTCAGCTATTTACATCCTACTTAAGAGTCCCAAGCAGTGAAATCTTTCTCATCTCCTGTTACTTAGGAATATTGGGGGACACAGATATTTCCAAAAGGGAGCACCACTTTGAGCGGTGATGGCAGGGACATTCTGACTGTGTGATGAAAATCACTGATCCCTTCAGTCTCATCATTTTCCTCTCTTTTGAAACAAAAAAGTCTCAGGTAGTACCCAGATCTGTGACATCAAAGGTTATGATGAAATTCCTTCCCCTTTTTGTCTGGCATGCCAGCAAGTCAATGTAAATGTAATTCCGGATGCCTTGTCTCATAGAATCTACAACTGTAGAACTGTATGTGTTGGAAGGGACTTTCAAAGATTGTCTAGTCCAGCGCCCTGCAATACACAGGGACATCTACCACTTCTCTGGGTATTTCACTATTCTCATCATAAAGAATTTTCTTCAAATCTTCTTCCTTCTATCTGGTCTAAATCTACCTTTTTTTAGTTTAAAACCATTAGTAGTTACTCTGTCACAACAGGTCCTGCTATAAAGTTTCTCCTGATCTTTCTTGTAGGTCCCCTTTAAGTATAGGAAGGCCACAATAAAGTCTGCCCAGAACCTTCTCTTCTCCAGGCTGAACAGCTGCAATTCTTTCAGCCTATCTTCATAGGAGAAGTGCTCCAGACCCCTCATCATCTTTGTGGCCTTTGTCTGGACCAACTCCAACAGGCCCATGTCCTTCCTTGTGCTGAGGAACTCAGAAGTGCATGCAGTGCTCCAGGTGAGGTCTCATGAGAATAGAGCACAGGGACAGAATCCTATCCCTTGACCTGTGGGACACGCTGGTTTGGATGCAGCCCACAATACAATTGTGGCAAGTTTACATTGCCGGGTCACATCCAGTTTTCATTCACCAATATCCCCAAGTCCTTCTTGGCAGGGCTTCTCTCCATCCCTTCACCCCCCAACCTGTATTGATACTGAGAGTGCCCCCAACCCAGTTACATGGCCTTGCACATGGCCTTGTTGAACCTCATGAGGTTCCCATGAGCCCCCTTCTCGAGCAAGCCCAGAGTCCCCCAGGGTGGCATCCTATCCCTCAGGTGTTTCAGCTGTGCCACTCAGCCTGGTGCCATCTGCAAACCTGAAAGTGCACTCGACCCCTCTGTCTGTGGCAGTGATGAAGATATTGAACAACAGCCCTTCCTTCCTGACTGCAACCCTCATTGTCCCTCATGTGTGGCTTCTGCCTCAGCCACAGGAGGTCACAACTGAGAGATGCCTGTGTGCTGGCAGCTGAGACACAGGCAGTCTTGCCCCAAAAATGTGTCTCTGTTCGTCCCTCTTTCCCAATAAGCCGCAGGAACGTCTGCTCTGCCTACTGTCTTAATAACCCATTAGCAGCCTGGCCAAATGAGTGAACCTCTCGCTGCTACATCTCTTTGGAGTTCTGCCAAAGGACAAAAGACCAGGGGCAAGGAGGGTTGAGGCAAACCAAATTGGATGCTTGGGTGGACAGGGGAAGGGGAAAAAGTGGAAGAAGAATTGGAGAGGAAATGTTGAGGCAGCTATTTTTTTCATTTTTTCCCTGCAGTTAAAGCATTGACAGATAATTTATCACACAATTTGATGGTGCTCCAGCTGGCAGGGAAAAGAGCTATCTGTTTATTAATTCAATTAGCCTGCTTATTTATCAGCGGAGGGCGAGAAGGTGCAGTCACAGGCCAAACTGTGCCAGTCTCAGACTGCCTGCTGTCGGGCTGAGAGGGTGACTGGGAATGGGAACATCCTGCCCCCACTGCTCCGGCCGGTGTGCTCATCACCGCATTATCTCAGGCCTTCTGAGGTAAGAAGAGTAAAAAATAAAATAAATCTAACACCACATTATGCACAACCAGTGAAGGTCCAAAGCAGGCTTACAATCAGAGCCTCACAGTCTTGATGCCATCATTTCCATGCCCTAAAAGTATTGGTTATGTCTGACATTCTGGCCAGAACTGAATTCTTTACTTAATTAAAACAGTTGAATACTTTTAATTTTGAATTCAATGGGTATAGTGTAGAAACCAACACCTTAATGCAGCACAGGGCACCTGGAAGGTGTAGGAGAGGGCAAGGAGTATGCTGCCCAGGTACACACCAACACTTGACATCTTTGAGAAAGGGACATTTGTGGAGGAGGAAGAAAATGTGAGGGAAGAAAAGGCTGGCTTTGGAATGGCAGAGAAATTCCCTGAGCTAGGAGGCCTGAAAGAGTGGTGAGGCCACTTATTTTTTCTGCCTGTGTGGGAATACAAATTTTCTTTGCCACTTATTAAAAATAAGTCTCATAATAAGTCACATTAATAAGGCAATTAAAAAGTCTCAGACTTCTGACTGTTGAAACTTCAAATTCAGAAAATGTTGAGCAAAATTCTGCTTAGAGCTATCTGAGACAAAGTGTTTCTAAAAAACACAAGATGTGTGGAAAGTCCACGGTGCTGGAGTGTGATTTCCCTATAGCCAAAAACATCCTCCAGCCCTAGGATCTGCAGACCATCATCTCTATGCGATTCCAATGTTGTCATAAACAGTGTTTATTTTCATCTCTCATTTCTATAAGATATCCTGCTTCTTTTTTGTGTCCTACATAAACACAGTTGCAATATAGATGTACTGGCTTCCAGTTTTTCTGTGTCTACATAAAAGGCACTTATGGCTTCCCATTCATACAAGTAAGTCCTGCAATGCTTTCACTTAAAAATGAGACCACTGACAAGGACAGAGGGGTCTCCATGAGATAAGGCTAGGACACACATGCTCTCAAATGCTCCTTCATTGCCCTTCTCATTTTGTTCCTGCACCACCAGATGTTTAAGGAAAATCAGCATTTTTAATTCTTTTTTTTCTTTAAGTTTCTTTAGACTTACTCTTCTACCTTCTGAACGCTTGCAGGATATTTTAATTGCAGGACACCGTATCTAATCAGGATGGCAGTAAATGTTTCCACTGCACATAAGCTCAAAGGAGCCTCTAAAAGAAAAGGTTGTCTATAAATACATCTCCTCTGTCCCTCAGTTTCACAGCCAAGTTTGCCTTTTACTTCTCCTGGCTGATGATTAGTTTAATATTCTGAACCAAGATCCCGCTTGACAGATGATTCCACTACCACTGATAGTTTAGACCACCTATCAACATTTTATAAATTCTTAATTTTCTCACTGCAGCCATATTGAACAGTTTCGTGCAAATGAGGCTTATAATTACCCAGATAAATCAGTCCAAAGCAGTATTTCTTAGGATCTTTCTCAATTTTCTCCCTGGAGGATGGGATCCCATCTGCTTTGCTACATTCAGGCTAATTGAAGGGCACTGACTTTTCCAAATGGATTCATTAATTACTCTCTCCAGATTCTCTGAGGGGTTCCTCATTCAATGGGTGACACTTGTGCTGTGCTATACCATCCACCCATGTTTAGCAATGTTGCTCTGACTCTCAGTTATGAGCTAAAGCATTTGCAGATGCGTTGGCAGGAGTGGTTCTGGCCTTTTAACTGTACAGTGTTAGAAAATGAATGTAATTCTGCTTCTCCTTTGCTTCTAATTTAATATGCATTCAGAATCTATAAATATTGTAACCATGACTGTTTCAATATGTTTTACTCCTTGCCATCATAAATATAAGCAACTACCCCAAAGACAAAACCAAATGTTTACAGGTATTACATTGCCAACAGCAGAAAAAGAAGAGAAACAAGCATTTGCTGCCATATTTCAGAAAATCTGGTATGTGTAGCATTAAGCTGTCCTATATAATTCTTAGCCTTTGTTGGTTTTATTTAGTACAGCAGCAGCCTAGGTTTTTAATAATCCCACATGTAATCATATTGCTCACTCAAAAATCAGGCAGACACCAAAGGAAAATGAAGATCCATCTCGCAAGGACCTAATTTAGGAGAGGATTACCAGCACTTAGGTGCTGGCCATCTTCAGATAGGAGCAGGCAGAAGGGAACCTGACAGCACTCAGAGAGCCTGGCTCTGCTGTATCAGTGCTCCCCGATAGCAGGCACAATTTCACACTACTTAAAATATTTTATATATCCAAGTGCTGGGCTGGTTAATTCAGGTCTGTGAGGCAACTGGCCTGGGAATTGGTGACACAATGTGCTGTGAGTGAACAACAAGCCTTCATGCTTTCCAGGAATNTGGGACAGTCAATATGACGCAAACAAAAATCCAATGATACAACTCATCTAACCAATCAGTGAATGCAAAATCCTTCTCATGCAATGTGTCAAAGACATTATTATTCAGAGAAACAGATCATGTACATAGGGTTGTAGGTATGAGAACAGGGGTGTATGTAGGGATGTACTTTGCTCTACAATTTAGTAAGTTATTTCTCTTCTCTGACATCCTTTCCTTCAAGCAGTTGTTCGTCCCCAAAGCTCTGATCAAGACGGACTCAATATGGAGCCTTTTTTTTTTTTTGGTCCACTAGGAAAGTTCTTTGTCACAACTTTCCCCTGTGATTCACAGCTTGCCTTTTCTACGTGAGGTACCCCTGCTCACTCAGCAGATAATAAATCCACTCCTTCACTGGCCAGTACAGCAAAGCAATGCTCCTTCAAAGAGAAAGTCTGAAGCAACTCTGTCACCACCTGGCAGGACAGTGATTCTGAATTTGAGTGGCTGGCTATTTGATTTTTTAAATTACTTGTTTATTTATTATTTATTTATTTTCTAGTCTCATTTTGTTTGTCTCTCATCTCTCCCTAGTTGATAAACAACCATTAAGTGGTCAAAAAGCAATACATAAATTGTTCACCAGAAAAAGGAAAGCTAAGCGAGGAGACCATATTTTTTATGCTTATTTGATTTTTTTCTGCATGGCCAGTGCTGGCAGACCAAATGCAGCAGACAGGCAGGCAGGTGGGCAGGCGGGCAGCCCCCTTCCCCTGCCCTCCCCTTCCAGCTGGATGGTGCCTGCAAGAGAGCTGCACTGCTCCATGTCATCCATGTCTGTCCATCCGAGCCCATGCCAGAGCTGCCAGCTAACATCGCATCTGGCTGTGTTTGAGTTTTCAGAAGGCAGCCAGGGGTATATCTGTTTCAGTTTATATATTTTATCACATTTATGACAATGAAAATCTATAACTTGAGTACTCCAGGTCCAAAGGGACCCAGGCGTCCAGAACCTATGAATCATAAGGAACGTTTTTCAGGGAAAAGAACACTCAGTGTGTTTTGCAATGCAAGAAATCAGTCTAGACATTACCAAGTTTTAAAAAACAATGTCAAAAGCAGCCCACTAAAATTTTTCTGAATTATTTTTAAAAAATATTTCAAAACTAGCTCCACATGCTCAAATGAACTTGATCACCAGCCCAAGACAGTGAGCTAGTCTCAGCCCTAGCTGTGGCACTGCTACACCTTTTTACTCTGGAGCTGAGGAATATGACATGTTATATACACCAGTGAATTGTAAAGTAGTTAATTTTCTGTGCAGCTGACAGATATTATAGATTGGCCTCACTCCTTACAAATGCCTCACCTTCTCTCTTCTCCATTTGCTCTCCTCCCTCCCTGCTCCAGAAATGCCTCAGACCACAACATCCATCAAGTCACATACACTGTTTTACACAGAGCTTCACAGGACAGCAAGCAGGGCTTTGAGTTTGCTCTGCATTTCAGTATTACAGACAGTTTGGCCCTGCACAGTTCTGACTCAGTATTATTTCTTATCACAAGCCCTTTTCTGTTGCTGCTGCTTGAAAAACTGTTACTATTTTATTTCTCATGAAATTTGAGGTGGAAGAGAAAATGTAATGGGATATAGTAGCAGTGAAAACTGCCTGCAAGTTGTTTCAAATTTTTCCCCAGTTCTTTCCCATCAATTTTATCAGCATTTTTTCCCATTTAAACACCATTCTGAAATATTTTAGTAAGGTTAAAGGACAACCTCACTCATTTAGTATTTTCATTTTTTTAAAGAGGGATCCTATATAACTTCACCAGTCTTTGAAGTCCTTATGTGAAAAGGATACTTTTTCCACTACATTCTTCTGACTGAAAACCATGGGGGCATAGATGAATGTGTTTTTCTGATCTTAAAATCACTATATTTTAAGTAAGAAGTGATATGATTGAGAGCAACATGTATCTAACAGGATTTCCCCCCCAAAAAGGAAATAATGATCTATTTTACAAGTGTTTCATAAACTGGTAAATGCTTGCATGGACCAAATAATGTCCACTTAAACTAGATAGATACTAATTTAAACCAGAATTAGACAAATCTCAGCAGCTGCTTCCAGAAGGTATTACTATTATTACTATTAAACATGTTGATTTTAAAATAAAACTCATCTACGCTAGACATACTATGATTTATTTTTCTTTGATCTCCTCCTCCTTTTAATTCTGGGCATTTAAATGACTATTAATAATTAAATTAAATTAAATTAAATAACTAAAATAAATAAGAGTATACTTTGAAGCAACAAAATCTTCACCCAAGATGTCAAACTGTGCAGCCAGTTTAACAGCCTGTCTGCAGTGCAGCCTCTGACATGAATGCTGCACTTTCTTCAAGATTTGTTTCTCTCACACTGTGGCAAAATAGGATAAATTAAATATACCACAGCAGAGATACTGGAAGAATTCACTTCACGTATGCAGTTGTTGCCGTGGGACAGCTGAGTAAACAGCTTGCAAAAGTCTGTTTCAAGACTGCCAGCTAGTTACACCCATAATTTGATCTCTATTAACAAAAACAACTCAAACTGTCGCAATGCCCCCAGTTGATTACTGAGCATCTAAATTATACAGTGTTGCTTGAGTAACCCTCCGCAGCAGCAGGAGCTGTGTTTTGATACCCATTCAATACTTCCCACCTTGCTCAGTAGTAGAATATCCACCAAAACCAGCAAATGCATAGGAAAAGCCAATGAGAGGTTTTGGCAATATTATCCCACGACCGACAGAAAAATAGTTGTGTAATACTGTTCAACTCAGTGAGTCAGAATAACAAGTCTTATAAATATGTCCTTCTGAGCTGGATATAGAACAATCCAGGGAGTGAGAGTGATCTGGGGGAGGGGAAAATCCAGAGTAACTGTTTTTGCAAGTAATGCCATGGTCATGTTCAAATAGCTGGTGTTCCTGATTGATGCTCAACATCACAATGTCAACAAAGATACCTGCACTGACTTATTAAACTTCAAAGTGATGTGCTGACAAAAAACATAAGACTGCTTGGGCTGACAGCAGAATTAGAATGGAAAATAACAGTTTGCTGGTGGCCCTCTTTCTGGAAATCTGGGAGTCCTCACTGAGACTGCCCAAGTGAGTTACTCCACACTAACATGAGGGTCAAAGCATCCAAAAAAAACTTTTATGAGGACTCCATGGATTCACAGCATACTTCAATTTTAGGCCTGTTGATTCTGTTTGATAAAAAAATGCTTCACTAATGCAACATCACACTAATTATAGAAACAGAAATTTAGACGCAGGGAACCCCAATTTTTGTTTGTGGAAACGATATGATGGCTACTGTGCAACACAGCAAAACATACATGTGCTGCAATATATTTAGGCATGCTATTACGTTTAAGCCCATGTTGCACTAGAATACATTGACATTCACTACTGTCCTTTGTAAAACATAAAAACCTCTGGAACTGAAAATATCACATAAAGCCGTATGTTGGGAATCCCCATTTTCAGTGACAGTTAACACTGCAACAGCACAAGCAATCTGTGCCTCCACAAATCTGAATGACCATAATTCTCAATATTTGTAGCAATTTCAGTTCTTTTGATGAATTGCCATTATAAAAATATGTATTTTTAATCATACTGGGTTTGATGAAGTTTTTAACTGCAAAAGGCCTGGCAAGACAGAAAGAAAAAGATTTCAGAAAAAGATTTTAAAATTATGCATTCAAAGAAACATGCTCCCTCCTGTTCTAATTTTTCTTTCCACATTGTCTTAACATATTAGGAAATCTTAGCACATTAAACTGAAATTGTGCAATAATTTTATAGATTAATGGCAAGAGTGGGAGAAGACAATGCCTTTTCTCTGAGAAATTACCTGGAGGCACTTTGCCTCCAGTCTCCAATTTAAAAGAAACCACAGAACACCTTTTATCTTCCTCTGTTTAAATTTCTTCCTCAAAATACCGTGCTAAAGCAGTATCCTGAAAAAAAAACCAAACAACCCAAACCTAAAACCCCTCCAGGAATGAGCTAGATAACATAAGCGATCTGGGTTAGAGGCTTTACAAAGCACACAGAATTTTACCATGATTGTGCTTACTTCACGAAAGCTTCTGTGCATTACTCTGAATTCTACAGACTAGTTGCAAGAGATGCAGCAAACTGAACAGAATTATGCATGCCCCTTGGTGTATCACTGCCACCAAACCAACTTTTCCAGCTAGGTTATGGTTCTTCAATACAGATGATCAACACAAGCCCAGTACAAAGTGCCAGCAAGCATCCCATACAAGTGGTGTGACACAGAGTTTATACTGTGACACAAAGTTTATACACATTTTGCAGGTCACCTTGCACATTGCTCTGATGTGGTTTTGCATTAGCATTAGAAGGACAGTGTTGTCTTCTAACAACAGATAGGATATGAGATTGCAAATGATCATAGTGGCATTTAGGATAGTGAAAGAGAATTTTTTGTTGAATTTGTGTTGTCAGTCATTCCACACACAGATTGCAGAGGTGAATTGCTGCATGTGTCTGACAATAGTTGAAGTCTTTCCTTTCATTCTGGTCTCAGGACTGTGCATTTTTGCACACACCCATGTGTATTCTCTTTCATTGTACTCCCTTTCATCTGCCCCCTTGCAAAAACCTCCTGTGTACCCCTGTTCAGGCCCTCACAGGTCCTTGGGCACATCATCTCACTCTGCAGCAGCTGCAAAGCAGTACAAGGTCACTAGGTGGACAGCAAACTGCAGGCACAGTGTGTTATTGCTACCATGGCATTTCAAGTGGAAATATCTGCGAGGTTCTTCACAAACCCAGAATTTCCATAAGGTTCACTTCCAAGTGAGTATAGAGTATACGGATGGAGAATGAAAACAACGGGGGCGCTTGGTAACGTTTATAGTTGGGAAGGCAGCAGCTGAGTGAGAGCTCAAAGAGTTGGCAAAGGATCTCCCTCTCCTCCAGCATAGCAAGGAAAAGACATTACTGGAACCGGGGGTAGAAGGCGGGGATATAACACTGCGGAGGAGCCCAGTGCTTGAAGAGTTACAAACATGCCGCCCATCAAGGGTAGGACTCTGTTGCTGGACACAGGGACTGCAGTGAATGAAATCATTAACCAAAGTTACAAAATATGGAAAATAAGGCACCAAAAAGCTGTGAGCCACCCACTCAAACCCATATGTGAAAGTATAAATCAAACGCTAACTGCCCAGCAAACTGGCAGTTGGCACTACAACACTACATCCAGTGCCAGATAAAGGTTTCCTTCTATGTTTTGGGTAACTTTGGTTTTTAAAGCCTTTGCCACAAAAGAAAATAATTAAAAATATATGTATGCATTTTAACATACATGTAAAACACATATTACATACTTTCATGTAAAAATACATGTATATATTTCTACCGAGTTTAGAACCAGAGAATTTAGAACAAGAGACCAAGAACAAAGAAACTCTGAGAGAGTGTCAATGCTACTCTACATCTATTGGCTCCCACTACTGATTTCTTGTAAAACCCTGGTGAGGAAACTAAAGGGAATTGGCTTCGGCATCTCTGCCAAATTTGTCATTTCAACAGGAAGCACTTTCTGCCATGCAATAATAAATGTTTCTTGCTGGCAAATTCAATTTTTTACCACTTCTAGCATCTCACTAGGACTGGCAGCAGACACCTTCACCAAACTTTCAAGACAGCCTTTTATAACATCTACATAGTGCCTTCTATTGTAACAGCATAAAACCAGCAAAATCCTTTTAAGTCCGTTCTTTCCTAGTCACTGGCGAACTTTAATGAGATTCATGGTCCAAAAGGCAAGTTTTGCTCTGAATTTCCTACTGAATATATTGGCAAAACAACAGCTGTTGTACAGTGCTAGGCTGTCTCCCACCCACCCCCTGCTTTGGCACAGCTTGCTTGGATGTGTTGATTCATCTGTAGGAGAAGGGAAAGCACTGGACCCACTGGCTGTAGAGCGTAGGAAGGAGGCACGTCTGCCAGCAAATCTCTAGACTTTGATCACTCCTACTTATTTGCCTCTGTCTCCCTGCTGCACTCATTTTGCCTACAGTCATCCCACCTTGGCAAGTATGTTTGCAAAAGCTAATAAGCCAAGCATAGTCAAGCCTAGTTAGTATAGAGATGGGAAACCTCCAAGGAAAACCTAGCTACCACAGGAAGACATCCAGCTGGCACACAGCTTTCTTTTTTAGCAAAAAACAGTCACCCAGCATTGCGCAGTAGGTGAGGGGTGGCAGAAATTCACTGGTGGAAAGCACTTTTTCCTTCCTTCTTTCAAACAGAAGCCTGGATCATTTACAATAACTGAAGGGATGCAAGAATTTACCTGGAATTGTCACATGAAAGGAGATATCCAGAATAGTCATATTCTACCTATTTAAAATTATGACTGCAAATCTAAAACACGTACCCCCCTTTTCTGTTGGAAGTTATTGAGAGGATTTGATTCTCTAAGAAGTTACAACTTTGTACCTCAAACCATTTTAGTATAAAAAGTCATTCAAGCTTACTAAAGGCTTTGACATGAAATACAACAGATCTGACTTTCCTTGCTTCTCACATAGTCATTTGGAGCCACATAAAGTGCAACATCCCACCACCTGAGGAATGAAGATGGTGTCTTACCTAAGTGTAAAAAGTAGATGCCAAATGCCGGTAGGGTAAAGTCCAGTATGTCCTGGAGCAGTGTTACTCAACTGGTGGTCTACATCAGAAGGTGGTCCATGAAATGTGTGGAAATTCATGCACACTTTACTGTGCACTGTCTAAAGGCAAGCTCTATCTGGGAGTGAGTGCCCTATTTGTGTTAGTGTCTAATTAACATTTGTAATTAGAGCAACAAAATTATGACTTAAAGTAATATTCAGTTTACACTAAATGCTGCATAGCTTATCTATCACACCAGTGCCACCTCTGCCTTCCCTGCCCAAAGTCTAAACAACAGTGGGTTGCAACGTTATCCATGGAGTTTGTTCATAACAGGGACATTCCCTGCCAGTTTTAAAGATGTGAAGGAACACTGCTTTAGAGAAATATTTAGGGGATGCTTTAGGAAAGGTTTGTGATCCTGGTTCATACTTTCAGTATTAATATCTCTCATTTTATGGTATTTTTACCTCTGGGTTTCTGTTCTACCACCCACAGTCACTGTAATTTCCTATTACTTCAGCATCCACCCACAGATTCTCTGAACAATTTGGGCTCTTCAGGCACTATGACAATACTGATACATATTAATTACCTTACTATACATTTGCATACCCATCCTACCTTCTCCAGCAACTTCTGAGGTGAGGCTCTACTTGGTAAATCTCTACTAACAAATTAGAGCTTTACCAACAGAGCCACATGGTGACCAGCTAAGGATGCTACTTTGGTCCTGGTGGTGCAGAGAGGATGTGTGGAAAAGCCTGGCACTCTTATCACTGCACCCTATTTTTACTTCCATCTAAGTGGGAAACATTTAATTTTCAGCAAAGCATGAGTCAGGAGCCGACTTTTTGATAGTCTTTGAGTCTTTAATTTCCAAAACCATGAAACAGCTATGTTTCACCGAATTTTCTCAACATCATGTGAAAGTATTTGCAACTGCAAACAAAGCATTAGAAATATCAGGAAGATTAGGCAGAAGAGGACATAAACAACCTGGCAGGATTGTGGCCTGACAGATGTTTAATAGGACTGGATGGAGTAGTAGAGTTAACAAATCCTGTCACCTCAAAACAACCAAAAATCAAACATTTTCCAAGGCTCAGAATTCAAACTGGTGAAAAAAGGTGACAGAGCAGGCAATCCTTCCCCACAACTTCTCTGACAGCTTTTGTGTTGAAATATTGCAAATCTTAACACACAGGGTACCAAAGCCTCATTATTGAGAACATCCCAGCTTGCTGAGTGTACTAGTGCATGTGATGTTTATAGTAACTATGCATTACTGAGGAATTTTCAAAAAAAATTTTCTACAGGGATTACAGACCTACTATCAATAAACTTCCTAATTAATGTGTCTTAGACAGTCCATTCCTCTTCAATTTAACACAGAGAAATGCTAAATTTGGGAATTATAATGATATCATTGCTGTTCCTGTGTAGTAACAGGAGGGAAATACAGATCTCAGATTGTTAAAAATTTTTGAGTAATTAAAATTAATGTGGAAATTTCTGCTAGACTGCTTAAGAAATACAGAAGCTAATTGCTAACACTGCTCACTCTGATGATAAGTTAAAAACTTGCTGAGGACATCAGACCATGAGAAAAGGCAAAAGAAATTTAAAAGAACAGCTTTTTTTTTTTTTCAGTGGCAGATGCACAGCCTGACACAGGCTGGCACACTCACATGTATTTTTTAGAGGCTACAATTTTCATTTATCTTTTAAAAAGAATTGCAGCTAGAATCTCAATTAGAAGACAACTTTAACTATAATGAGCAAAAATTTAATAGAAACAGAACTTTTACTGAGTGATACTGCAAGGTTATTTAAAAAATCTTTTTAGCAGCAAATGTTGTTGGTTCTAGCAAAATCTTCCCATTTTAGGAGAAACTAATCTAATAACATGAACCAGAACCACAAGAGAAAACAAACAAACAAAAAAAACCCCCAAAACAAAATACAAAAAAACCCACAAAAAACCCCACAAAAAAAAGCCACAAAACAAAACAAAAAAAATCACCAAAAAGCCCAACTTTATTTTAAAAAATAATATTTCTTGGTAAGATTTAACCTTGCAAAAATTATTTGATCTAATTCTCCAATTTGGGATAATTCACTTGGAAACAGTGACCTGTTTCTGCTTCTACCCAATCAAGGAAAAAATTCCCAGAAGGGCAGGATTTGAACCATTTTACTTTTAAGTTTATTTTTCCTTGTTGTATTTAATGTTCTAACCAGACGTCCTACAAAATAAACTACAACAAGCTTGTCTGGACATTTAATAAGGGCCAGATTCAGCAAACACCAGCTAGTAAATTTAGCATTTAATGGGCACAATTCATTGGCCCAATTTTGTAAAAAGAGACATATTCAGGGAAAGATATTACATGCAGAGATATCTCAGAGAGGTATTGCTAAAGTGTACATCAATTTTCATTTATACAATTTAATTCTTGGGTGTGAAAACTTTATTCTGTAGAGACTTGCACCATCTCAACCTAGCAACTATTTTTGAGTATTTCCAAATAGATAAGTCCAGTAGACTTATTCCAAGATGCCAGTTTCAAAGTCAAGAGAGAATTCTCCCAGAGCCTTTTTTGATGTTTGACTACAGAGGTCAAAGCAAACAGGACATGGTAAAGACACAAAGTACCCATTTCCTTTCTGAATTCCATTGGAGTAATTTCTGTGCTTCATAATAAAATCATAGAAGCCTCAAGGTTGGAAAAGACCTTTAATATCATTAAGTCTAATCATCAGTGTAGCAGTGCCACCGTGTTCACCATTAAACCATGTGCCCAAAGGCCATATTCACATGTTTTTTGAGCACTTCCAGGGATGGTCACTGCACCAGTCTGTTCCAATGCTTTAAAACTCTTTCAAATTTTATTAATGTGTGATAAAATTTTCCTAATATCTAATCTAAACCTGCCCTGCCACAACTTGTACCTAAACAATTGGATCATTATGCGGATATATTTCATTGTTATCAGTAAATCAATCTATTCCATTGGTAGAAAAAATGCAAAGCTAAAGAAGGCAAAAAGGACTCAGCTAACATTAAGGATGTTTTTTCTATATTTTTGTTCCAGAGTGTGTGAAACAAAAGCTTTGCAACTGGACATGGAAGCACCTAGCTAATGTGGCACTGAGGACCTGATCCCACTCTCAGTAAAGTCAGTGGAAAGACTTCAGCAGTGCTTGTGCCTGTTATATGAGATGAATGAGTAATAAGAATAATACACAGAATGATTCACATTTAATAGGACTATTGTCAAAATGCAATGCAATCAGGAGGTTTGGATCCCTGGAATGTCTGTCAGTGCATGTCTTTTCTCCCAGTTCTCTCTCTTTATTCCTTTGCAATCTAGATGGCAAAGTAAGAGCTGGCTCAAACCACCACTGATCCCCAACAAATGACTCAACACAGAGTGAAGGGTGGTGCTCCTTCCTCAGCCCAGCTGGGTTTTGTGGATTCTGGGGGTGGGTAAGGGCAATGCAGGGATGTTGAACAGGTCCAGGACACAAGGTCAGACCAAGTTGCAGTAGCCAGTTGCTCTGGTGAATTGTGCTGCCCCCACTGCCCCTGGTGCAGTCTGGTTCTTCCAAGTCCACCCTTTTGTCTACAGTTGCGAACATGAAGGAAATTGATAGTTTGCTGAAATCAGGGAAGACTGCAGAACCGGACTGCAAAGGCAGTGCTTTCTCATCTCCTCTGCTAGCAAACATGTTTGCCTGTGTGAGTCCACATTGCCCCAGTAAAAATTAGCACTCCTTTGTCCCACAGTCTGGGCAAATGATAGTAAAGTACAGCTTGGCTACAAATTAGAGCCCAGGCCAAGAAGAACAAAAATATAAAATTAAATCAGTGTGTTTACTCACTTGCTTTACTAGAGTCAGAGTTACAGAAGATAAAGACTTTAAGAGGGACTTTCTGAATTAATTTAGGTAGGGAAAGAGAGATTTTCATTATTTATATTTAAAGGAAGAAAGAGGAATTTTAAAGGAATAACATAATGAAGTGTGTTGCAATGGGTATTTATCAAAGATATCCTGGGAATGATCACATATACTGCAATTTACTATATTGTTTTGATTTTTAGAATGTAATTTGACAACACAATTGCTTTAACTGTCTCTAGTGATAGCAAGTGATTACAACCATTGCTTGTAGTACAGCAAGAGCCTTTTTAACATCTGAAAACAATAAATAGAGCACTGAAAGGCAACCTATGCTTTCAGTTATTTTTTTATTTAACAACCTCAAACAGCACTCCAATGACTAATACTGGACTTCACATTATCTCCTGTTGTCATCATCTAAATGAACAGTATATACAGAATTTTATAAAGAGAATATGGATAGTAACAGACTGTATAAAAAATTTATCTATGATACAAAAAGTAAAAGCCACATGATACACAAGTGGGTAATGGTGATTTATAGAATGTTCACAGAGTGTAAATGACCCTACTAAATCTCATTATCGTAAGTATAGATCTAAATTCCTAGGTGACAACTGAAATGTGGAAATAGCAGAAGCAATATAGATCTCCAGTCTCCAATTACTCTAAGGTAAAGTATGAAAGATTTTTTTATGAACAACAGAAGTATCAGAGAAAATAGAGGGTAATATGGTAGGTAAAAACTTTATAATCTACTACTTCAAACTTCTTTTCGTATTAACAGGAAGTGAAATCTGGGTCTGAACTCCACATTGTAAACTTAACTTTGTTCCCACTGACATCAGTCTCAGTTTTGCTTCCAGCCTTCATGGGAATGGATGACATGAAATAATATGTGAAACATATTACTTTAAAAATGTATTTCCTTTTTTTTTTTTTTTTCATGGCCCTTCTGAGGTGCTGAGAAGTAATAACAAAAGTACTGCTAAGACTTTCAACAGCAACAGTGACTCTTAAGGATGTATACTTGCCTGAAACAAAAAATTGATATGCATTTTTATATGAACATACACCATCCACTCCCTCTCTGAACTCAGAGACAGATGAAATACCTGGAACTTCAATGGAAATGAACGTGCAATGTAAAATAGGCTCCAGCAGGAAGCATCACCTGCACAGACACTTCAGTATTACCAATCAGGTTGCACAGATATAAAATGTAGCAGTTTGGCCCTTTTTATTCAGCAGTAAAACTATTTTTAAAAGTATTTATCTTATTTTACATCCACAAGAAGAAAATTTGTTCAACCCTATCACCTAAACAACTTTTACAGCCTATGCAAGGGATAATCACTTTCAGACAGTGACTAATCCCACTGAATTTCTGACACTTCTTTCATTAAGCTTGGGACATTTGCACTTGAAAAGCAGCAACTCAGAAGGTGTGTCCAGGTCTAAACCAGTGAGAGGTCTAAGGAAGAGGACTTGGCAACTACTTTGGTCAGCTGTAACTTGCCCACATTCACGAGCACACAGATCTGTACAGTCCTCCTGCATCATTGTCTAGTCTGATTCATTTTGTCTACTCTTGTAAGTATCAACATTTTTCCAGCAGCTGACAAATTAAATGGAAATTTTTAATTTAAAAAATTGGTAACAGGCATTTAAAAAAAATCTTTCATATAAATTAGAGGGGAAAAATATCACAGGGTTTCAGTCTGTACAAAGTCTGATATGCATCAGACTCTCCCCTCCTCCTCAAAATAAACAAGCAGCGATATTTTCACCTCAGTCCATATCACAAATATGATCTGAATTTTATGTAGGGTAGAACAAACCCAGAAGAATTGCAGCAAGGCTGCAAGCATGAAAAAGCATGTGACCAAATTTTGTCTCTTCCTATGCTAACAGGGGTGTAACTGACTACCAGGTACTTGAGAAGTTCAAATACAAGACACAAATGCACTCAGCAACCTCAACCTATATCCCATGTGCTACTGGGTAAATCTGTCCAGATCAGGATAAATACCAATAAGAAGGTGGCTTTCAATTAAAGCACCCAACAAGCTCTCACAGGTAGTTCTGAAACAGACACAAAAGCAATTCTTGATTTCTCTTCCTGGGTTAACTGCACTCTCCTCAAATAGCCTCTATCTGTATCTCTATCATAAGCAGTTTGGGAAACAAACATCCAGATGCTACATTTACCATTCTGGCTCTTATACAAGCCAAGCCCTCTTCACTGACTCATGCATATTGTCTATGTTAAAGCAATAATCTGCAGAGATCTATTCAGCTCTGGTAATTACGTATAAATTTGCAAAAGTGTTTGGGGTAAAGAAAGATGGGTGAGTATGTAAATAGATAAGGAATTTGGGATTGAGAATAGCAGAAATCCAACCCCCAGCAGAGGCTTGGGTCATAGAGCACTGATTGCCCTGAGGGACGGCTCAACACAAGCAGCTTTACCATTTCATAAACCTGCACCTCCATCGAGCTGCATGGGGCCAGCGAGGCTGGTGCTGGCTGCCTGTGAGCTCTGTGAGCTGCCTGTGAGTCAGGGCACTACTGTCTGTCTGTCAGGCATGAGGAGCAAGCGATGGTCCAGCCAGGGCTTGCAGTCAGTTCTCAGAATATGATTTCAGAGACCTGCCAACTGGAGCCACAGGCCAAGTCCCGCTCGGTTAACGCCCCATTACTTTGCAGACTTCTCCCTCCCTTGTTTGATTCTCCCATGAATCTCCTCCCCTAGGGGAGGCCAGAGGTATGAAGTGCTCCTGCCTGAGCAGATTTGAAGGGAAGGGCCATGACGGAATTGTCCCCCGTCAGCTCTTTTAGCAGCTCCCTCCCCAAAAGCATGCGGCTCTTGGCACGGTCCCCATCATGACCGCATGACAGCAGATACAGGAGACGCCCACTGCTTCAAGACCTCCCTAAGCATCCCCAAAAACACCAGCACAGTCCCAAGGGCAGGAACGCCCGTCTCTACCTCCGCACCACCCCACCACTGCCCTAAAACCAGTGCTCAGCACTAACCTCAAGAAATCCCGAAGCACCAGCAAAAGGAAGGGGAAGATTTAGGGCTGCTGAACCTCCCACCATCTGTGCATTACCAGAAAGGAGAGTTGGCGATCAGGGAAAGGCATGGGATGGCCATGGTTTCTGTTTTTAATAAGGTAGAACTCTTGCTTAAGAGGAAATAGTTTTATGGACCATCTAGGCCTGGTCTTGAAACCTTGGCAAGGCAGAATCATAGACCAAATTTCCTAACTTAAAACTTTTGCCAAAAACAGAGATGTTTCCATGAAACAAAAGGAAAAAACACACCTCATGCATAGTTTAAAATCACTTGTAAAGGGAATGTTTTTGGCATCTCTCCCAGTTACTCAATATGTGAGTTCTAGGACTTGATCAAAAAGAAAAAGTAGGGAAAAAAGGGAAATGTACTGTAGTTACATTCCTGCTTTTTGCCTTTTGCGGCTGTAAGAAAGAGCAATTAATAATTGCTCCAAATAACTGTTGTCAAAATACTTTCCTTTTTTTGGCAATGTAGACAATTAATTACATCTGTGATTGGGGGGCTTCTCTCACTTGCCTGTACTATCTCCATTACTTGAACTAAGGATTCTTAGAAAGACATCAGCCGCTGTAATTTGATTTCTATTCTGGTATTGTGTATTTATTCAGTAGCTTTGCAAATAGACTTAAGCACCCTAGTGTTGGAAATGCTATTTACAGAATGCCTTATAAGGGAACAGTTTGAACTGATCTGTGCAGAACTGTGTGAAGTTAAGTGACCCAAAGACCTCTGGTTGAAAACCAAATTAAACTGCTCGTGACATTTGCATAAGTTTCCCTTCTTCCCAGCTTTTTTAAGCTCTCTTCTGAAAATAACAGATCCAGGCTAAATCAAAAAGTCATGAAGTACTCCCAAGTCCTTCATCTTTCTTCACTGAAACAGCAACTAATCCAGTCCTCTTAGGGCAGAGGTCTCATGGAGCGGCAGGCAAAGGGATGTAGCCCATGCCCAGAAGGTCCCAATGCCCTGCTTGTCTCTTTGGGAAACATACCGAGAAAAAGGAACTGGTTTCTAAATGGCAGTGAACTGTCTCTTAGGGAGAGCTCAGCAAGGGCTCAGTAGTCTAGAACACACATCTAGATTATTTTTCTGCAGAGGAAAAACCATCCTCTGTCTCAGGGTTGAATTACTCCCAGGAAGTGATTACCGCTTACAGGAGGAGTTCTGTCCAGGCTGGAAAAGACAGCTAACACCTGGTGACAGGAGACACACACTTCATAGCTCAGCTGGCTTCAATCCTTAGACCCAGCAGTGACGAGTTCCATGTCCCAGTACCCCACATTACACAGCCTGGAGGCCCGTGCCATTTCAAGCAGTCCTACGTGCCGTAAAATCTAACCTGATGTTAACCTGCATGACATGACCTGCTTTGCTGCTGTGTCTTGGCATACCTGCAGGCAGGCTGACATGTTTCACATGGCCAAAATAATGCAGTAGCTTTTATTAACAAAGTTAATGCCAATTCCTGACAAAGAGCATGGGAACTATTACCAACATTTAGTCGAATACCTTGGGAAAACATCTGAACTGTTCTGGTTATTAACAGCTCGCCATAATGCAAAATGATAACGAAGACAAGGAATGCTTGAGTAGGAAATCATCTTTGAAATAAACTTCTCCTGAGGAAGTATGTTTGTTGTTCAAAACACATTTTTCACAAATAAAACAAAAACAAACCCAGAAGTTCTGCATGGGAAGAAAGAATAAGGAGAGATATCTGAATGTATCTTGAAGCCCAGCAATTAATGGATGAGAAATCAGAGCTGACATCATGGCATAACCAGCAGTCTGGGACCTATTTGCATGTGGTTAGAAACTAAATCCTGCTCTGCTGCTGATGTCATTTGACAAACTTGCATTAGCGATGCGGATTGGCAGGATTTCCTTTTTTTCCACATATTAAACACTCAAGGCGCACCGCAGGCCTAGGGGAACCTGGGCATGTCAGGAACACTGCGAGGATGCACGGTGCTGGAGAGGAGAACAATCCGCATCCCGGTGCTGCCCGTGGGAGCGATGGCACCCGCTACCACCCTCTGTCTGCCCCAGCCGGCCCACATTCAGAAACAGCAAACAGTGTCAATAGAGTCAATACACATAGTAAGCAAATACTACAGATACCACGCAGAAGAAGCAAACTGGGTGATTCCTCTTTCACCCCTCCAGGCAAAATAGCTGCAGTCTGCATGACTGCATCCAGCATGTAAACCCATTAGGCACGTAATGCAAAAGCTGGGGGATCCAAATACCCCTCTCTGTGACATAGGAGCAACCAATGCCAACTTACAGTCACATTAACTTTCCTCTGCAATTAAATGTAATACAGTTTCAAATTAAAACAATCAACTAAAAATAGATCTGAAGTTGTCTTTCTCATTTCTTTATAGCTTTATTTTATGCATGTGAACACAATGTGTATACACCTTTTTTCTAACATATAGATATTATACACTGAATTATACACTGAAAGCTTTAGAACATCCTCATTATTTCAATTTCAGTGTGCTGTGACAAGGAAAATCTATGCAATTAATCATGATATTTCAAATAAGAATTATTTTTTAGTTGAAGTAGTGCTTTTACAATTGCCTCCAGACTTTGGGCTTTTCATTAATACTATTAATGCTATGGAATTACATACTCCTTATTTTATATGTGCTTTTCTGTAAGTCAACTAACAAAACTAATTAGTAGCCATGAAAGAGCATATTGATAGAATAAAAATATATAAAACAGTTCAGAGAATTCTCAGGCTGAACCCTATATATCATGGGGGTTTGCTTAGTACTCCAGGCCCATTTCCCTAACATAAATAAACTTAGGTAAAATTGAAGATTTTAAACTTGCCTTTAAAAGACCATACACTTCCTGAATGAACCATTTTAAAATTATATATAAACACATGTAATCAATCTTTACTACACAGTGAGGAATTTAGCATATGGTTGGGTGTTATTTTTTTTTTCTTTTCTAAAGCAGGAGTTTGGCACTTGCAGATAAAAATGTACAATTAGCAACAATAACCTGGACTAAGATGAAAAGCAAATTTTACAGCATCCTGCAATGACAGCACCACTGCAAGAGTTAAACAATCTACAAGCAGCAGCCATGCTTAGTGAGGCCCAGGCAGAATGTGGCTTAAGAGCTTCACAAAAACCGAGCAAAAAGGTGGAGACATTTTTTGAATTTATTTTTACTGTTTTGAAGATTATGGGGCAGAACAACACCTGGAGTGAGTGGATGAAAGAATGCTAAAGTCACTCAAAGAGTGACAATTTACATTCACTTTGGGAATATGATTTCCAACACCAGACAAAGCTGAGTGTATCACATGTGATGTTTCCTAATGCTCTCCATTTCTGTAACATTCCTACATGACTCTACCCACAGGCTGCTCCACCCTGTCCCTAGCAGGGCTCTCGAAGCTGTGGCAGACAAAACTGTAGGGCACATGGGCAGAACAAGGTGAGAGTCCTCCAAGCACCCCTGAGATGAATGCAGCACCAGGAGGCCACTGGGATTATTTAGTTTATCCTGACTGCCTGGACATGGGCTACGAGACCTATGGAAAAGGGCCAGGGGAACTGACCCTGCTCTGCTTAGAGAGCCCAAAAACTTGCTAGTTCCCAAGTGACTCAAAACTTTTGGCCTCATCTCCTGCTCCATTTTTTGGGACCACCAGAGTCTCAGAGAATTTTATCTGGACACAACATCTCTCATGGTCTGAAATCTTACCTGCAGTAGCTACCTAACCATGAAAGGTGTTGGAGCAGGAGAGGGACTGGTAGGTTATACAGCAATCAGACAGAATTAAAAGACATCATAATCCTCAGCAATAGCCTGATAGCCTCTACAACCCCATCATTACTGTGTTTGGAGGACGCCAGCACAAAGATATGTACCCACATGCCTGCCCTCATCACAGATCAGCATCACACAGCCTCATGCACCTGATTTCCAGGACTTGATAGGTCTGCATAAATGCAAAGAAAAGAAAAAGGGGGAAGCTGAAGTATGCAAGTACACATATTTGAAGTAATCCCCCGAAGCTTTCAGAAATGCATATAAAAAGCCGTATCTTTTTGGAAGTTACTATTTATAAGTGAGATAGGTAGATAGTGTAGAAACATCACAGACAATAAAGACATAATTCTACTCCAGATTATATTCGCTGATCCTGGACTTACACAAGGAACAGGAAGGTATCACGGCTGAGATGCTTTGGTAGACAAAATAATTTTAAATGTCCTGGACTGAGGCTGTTCCAGTAACTCCAGTCTATCAATCCACTCCAAAATGGGGTCCCTGCCTGTGCTGCCTTTCTATAAATTTAGTTCTGTGTTTCTAATCCATTAGTTTCCTCAAAGTGTAATTACTTCAAAGGTAAAATACGGAAAAGAAAGAAAGTAGTGCAAAGACAAAAAATATTACCTTCTTGAAAGTGGAATCAAAGCTGCAGGAACAGCACTCAGAGCTGAACATCCCTGTTTATTTACAGAGGAGGTACAACACAGACAACAGCAGTCTGAGTCCCCCTGGCTACCTTGGCAGCTTGCTTGGACGCCGACTTAGGGGGACCACCCAGGCGAGGGCATGGCAGGCTGGGTGCCCACACAGTCTTTGGCCCTGCCTCTGAAGCTGCCAGCAAAGCTGCTGATTAGGGCCAGAAGGGATTTGGACACCTGTCTTCTCTGAACCCAAATGAGACCACCAACTATTGCTTTACATGCACACTCCAAAGCAGCTATCACTTTCCAACTTGACTTTTGTAGGGTGGATTTGAACTATTGACCTGGAAGCAAAAGGCTCATTTATGCTTGGGCTGCACATGCCTGAATTCTTCCCCCTCCACTTTCTGATTCTCAGCCTTTCCTGTCCTGACAAAAACAGGCCACAGACATTTGGGAAAGAAGCAACAGCCACTAGAAAATATAATTAAAGCATAACAAGACCAGGCTTCAAAATGCACATTAAGATAAAGGGAGGTTTTGGCAGGAGTGAGGATGATGGGGGGATGCTAACAGGTGGCCAAAGGCAGGAGGAGGAGGAAAGAGAGGGAAGGGAAGCAGACAGCCTGCTCTTTCCGGCAGCCCTGCAAGTTTCTCTTGCTTCCGCCCCATAATGTTTCCTTTGCTATAATAGAGTCAGATGCAAGTTACACCAAAGGACAGAACTGGAAAGAAGCACAAGCATTTATTCTTTTGTGTTGCATTTACTGTGCTTTCCTAATTAAAAGCAGCTTCTGGTGCATGTCTAGCTTCCATAGACTGAATATGGCTATTTGAAATGCTACCCAGATACTTGTTTTTTTGCCCACAGTTCTCTGAACACCCTTTTCCTTTTGCAGGGCCTTTATACAGTTATGTTTTTTTTATGCTTCTGCTTTACTTATTCCCCTAATTTTATGCCATTTTACATCCCACTATTACTCTCCCCATCACCCAGGCTTGTACCTCTCTCTCTCTCACTCTTTCTCTTTCTCTTGTTGTGCTGCCACAATCCCAAACTCCCAGATGGGTCAGAGAGGCTGAAGGAAAGAGAAGATTTGAGACCAGGACTACCCAGGGACAGATGCCATTTTCAGCTCCAGTGCTCATGAGTAAGTTCAATGTTGTGGGGTCAGGGAAACAGAAATTATTTTGGTGTTTCGGGAATTCATGGGGTGCAAAGATAAAAGAGCCTCTGAGCTACTTTTTCTACAGGAAGAACACACACACACTGTTCTGCTTGGCAACCTAGCTTCAACAAGGTTTTGGTGCAGGTAACCAAAAAACGGCTAGCTTTCACATGAAAAAGAATTTCCATGCTTTGCAGCCTGCCTCATCAGCTCCTACCTGTTTTTCCTGTGCTGCTCAAAGATGCAGGTGGCAAATGAGCTGAAAAAACCTTTCTAAAACTTTTACAATTTTACCTTACCCATGATGCGAGGGGGAAAAAAAAAAAAGTAGAAAAAGATCCAGAATTGGTTATAAGCCCTGGTGTTGGCTTGATCAGAACTCTGCTGCAGCAGGAACATAGTGCTGAGTGTCCTGCTTCTGAAACATCTGACAGCATATTGGTCTGATACCAAGGTTATCAGCAGCTGACTGAGGGAAGAGTTTGATAGGTGAGATAGAAACCGGCTGCTCCAGTAAATCTGGGTTGGGAAGACTAGTGGGTTCATTGCTGCATCGTGTGGCAAAGGCAATCAAGAGGGTATTTCTATTTCAGACATATTTGTCAGAAATTCAGGGAAATACACTGGGAAGCCGAAGCAGCAAGAGGCAATGTGGGATGAAAGAGAGCCTCGTTGGCTCCCGTGCTAGGTGGTGAGACTAGGATGGACAGTCTCATTTGAAGCAGCAGCTGCTCCAAGTCTACCCAGGCTTGTGAGCTTGGAGAATCTTGTGGAAAAAGGGAGAGGAGGGTTTGCTCACTAGGCAGGATTTTCCAAGTTCTCAGAATTCTAATTATGATGGTGGGCGAGGGACAGCGATTTGCCAGTGTACCCTTGGCAACCTGTTTATATGGCCTTTAAAGTTAATGCAAGGAATAGGTAAAATATGAACTGACACACAGATTTAGAAAATCTCACACTCTTTCAAACACTCCTCTACTATGTCACCCTTCCACTGCCCAGTTCTCAGATGCACATACTGGGTTATGCCACACTCTCTATATATGAGAATTCCCACTAGGGACAGAGGTGATGCCAATAGGAAGCCATCAGTCTTTATAAAGTTGAGTAATTTCTTTTGAAAAGAATGAGAGGGGAAAAGCCCTTTGATGGGCCAAACACTGCTCCCCCTGATGCTGGCATAAATCCTAAACATCAGTGAATATTACAAAGGGACTGCTCAGGATTTATGCCACATAAGTCAAAGCAGAATGAGGCCTGAGAACTGTTTATTTTTTTTTTTTTTAATGAAGGCTTTAAAAAACCCCATATGGATTTTCACTTATATTAGATGTGTAAAGAGGTCTCTGAAGAGCAGTTTGTAAAAGCAGAGGAAACTTATACTGTGCATCAGACCATACAGCAGAGCCAGGAATGCATCTAGAGCCCTGCAAGAGGCATTCAGCTCTACAGGCAGTGCCCGCAGTGAGTCTGACTCGGGCAAAAGCCGTGTATTCCTTTAAGCACAAGCTGGTGCACCATGTAGCAGAGAGGCTGTAGATTCAGCTGTGTTCTTACCTCACTTTCCCTTCTGCAGTGACCTCACCCTGTTACAATGCCACTATTCATGCAGATGGGGTGGAAGACTGCATACAAAAGTTTCATTTAGGCACATAAACATGAATATTTAGCCTGTTTGATTAGAAATGAAAGTCAAATGCTTCTACTTTTTGCAATCTGCAAGAGACTTTTTTATTTTTTAGTAATCCTGACTTTACAGGCAGACATTGAAAAACAAGACAATGAACCACGTGTAAAAATTTCTCTAATAGCCATGTCAATATCTTTGTCCTAAGTGATGCCACAGCAGCTTCTCTTGCTTAAAAATATTAGCAAGAGAGGGAAATAGAGAAGATGCAAACATCAAGAGTGGATAGAAAACTAATTCTTAAAAAACAACCCCGAGTCTGATTCTCAGCAGGTGTAAACTGGTGTTGGTGAAGTAAACACAGCTCTGTAGATACTACTTACTCCTTGCTGAAACCCCTAAACCTCAAGCTGCTAGCAACATATATGCCATTTCATGAAGTAAAATGTCTTTCTCTCTGTCACTTTCACAGTTTTTAACCATGCAGACAGTAATGAAAACTACAGAATTAATTTAGAATTAATTTAGAATTACTCCACTGTTGAACTTTCTGAAGCTCAGGTTCTGAGTGCTTACACCCCCTGAATTGGCTTGCCTGGCTGGGCGGTCCACTGGTGCCACTAGAGAGCCATTCAGAGAACCTCACATTAGGCTGTAATTAGCTCTTAACCTAAGTGATCTATTAACCCTGTTAGGAGCTTTGGCTCCTGATTTAGACAGGTGTCTCAAATCAGGCTATGTAAATAAACCCCAGATAGTTTCCATACCTAGACCTGACATTCCACCAATTTCAAATGAAGATGAGCAATTAAATAATTTTGCACCCTATTTTCTCTGCCCAGTGGGTCTCAGCCTCAGCTACACCCCCATCATGCCAACATTGCAGTGTTGATTCTGAACAGCTCCATGGGGTACAGTCATTTGTGTTGACTGTGTTTTGTGTACTTGAATGGTTACTATTACTTGGCTTAGGTGGCCTGACTGAATTCTGCTGCCCATGGGTTTTCATGAGCTTTTCATGGGCTGTACCTCTTCATAACAAGTTTCTATCACATATCTAAGCAATCACACAACACAGATGGTGGGAGTATATTGCAGCAAAATGGAGCTATTTACAGAAATTGTGACACTTTTCACAGCTCCAGAGTAAGAGCACTCCAGTTTTTCATGGGTGTCCAGTAGCACTTAGAGTCTAAGTTCAAATAAATAGATCAAAATTTACATGCATAGTGCACTCACCATGACAACTATTCATGTGTGGCCTAAGCATAAACATATTTCAAGGAAATGAAACCATTTAATTTGACTTGGGTAATTCTAGAGGTTGTTCCCATCACTGGATACTAATTTTCTTTGGCCCTCTTCGAAAGAGTCCTGATGCCTTTCTGTTCAGCTCACTTGTACTGTACATGTCTTTGAAAACTCCTGTCCTCCTTCAAAGGCAAATTTTCTGTCTGTGGATGGGATTGCTCTCAAGTTTCTTCCTTGTCGTTTAAAATTTTCCTTGTTTTAAATCCTTATTTGATGTTTTTTTTTGGTCCTCATTCTCCCCAGCTTGTTAATAAAAAACAGAGGAGATGAATTTCTGTCCGGTGAACCATTTGAGAAGGGACAGAGCTGTCCACCACAACTCAGGAACTGAGGTCTGTCAACACTCTAGACATTGCTGGCCAACACTGTCTACAGAATCAGCAAAATATTTTGCTGCTTCCCTATGCTCTCCATCCTCGGTAATCTTTTCTTCCCATCGTAACCACAGTCTTGGATCCTTAGACAGCTCCATCAACATCTGGAATTACCCCATCCACCATATCCCAATCTGGTGAACTGTCTCAGGTTCATGATGACATTACCCAGATCAAGGTAATAATAATGATACAAACAAGATAATGGTGAGCTCCCAAAATGGGACCTTGATGTCCATGGAGTCCTCCCTTAGCATCCAGTGAAGACTGAAGCTGACAAAGGGTAAGCACTAATATAAAGTACCTTGGGAAAATTATATCCTGTGATTCACCTGATAAATCACCGCTCTTCTGTCTTGCCTTTCCTGTATTTGCAGTTTTCCCACTTACTGTCAAGAAGGGACAAAGTCACCATGAGAAAAGGAAACAACAAACTTGGACCCTGCAAAGCAGATCTGAGAGGCGACTTTTGCTATAAATTTGTTAGCCAGTTAATTAAACACATCTTTACAGGGGCTCTAATAGCTATTAATCTCAAACTGATGATGTTTAGAATTTTACAAGCAATTTGGGTTGATAATTTACACAGACTCCTCCAGCTGTCCTGCTGAAGCAAGTCCGCCAGTAGCATTTATGAATTTCTGAAAGGATTATGGATCCCCCTTATCCAAGGACAGTGTTGCAATAGTCTAATTTTGCTGTAATTTGCTCTCACCAGCTGTGTTGTGTGACCCTCTCCTAAACAGCAACACATGATAATAACTTCTCTATTATAAAGGGAGTCACAAAACCCTCTTTTCCTTTCGTATTTGCAGGGTATACTGAGGGACGCCCTAAGCATGTGGTCTGTGTTGCAAACCATCTCTCCTTCTTCACTGGCTAGTGGGTAACTTTCACACACATTTTGGCATCTGGTAATGGTTTAAGAATTCCTCATCTTCCACCCAAAGAATCATCTTTCAAATCAGGATGAACTCTCAAAGATGACAACTCTGACCCAAAACACATTTTAAATGCTGCACTTGCAGAAAACTGACTGTTGCAAGATTCCACTGTGATGACTAAGCAAATGTTTGGAAGACCCTAAAAGCTGCAGAAAAAAAAAAAATTAGCATTGTTATTCAATGTAAATTCATCCCTGACAGATTAGGTTTTACCCAGTGGCACTTTCAATTACATGCTTGAAATAAGGTTTTAATTTAGATTTAATAAGACAGTTATTGCATGCTAATTAAATACTAATGGATTATTAAAAACATATTTTCTGCAGGTCTAACAATCCCATAGTAAGCACATCTATCTAAACCTGAATACACATGGTTTTAATCAGTCATTGGAATTAAGTTAAAACATAATTGTTGGAAGTTGAAATTTGTGATTGGACTCAAGAAGACAACTGCAGTATGTCCATTACACAAACATGGAATTGATGGAAGAATTAACAAGAAATAAATGCATTTTTCTGCTAAATAGTGGTATTGATTTAAAAATATTCAGGTCATACGCATTAATTGTATTTAAAGAGAAAAAGGATATAGAACAACAAATACATTGCATTAACAGACTCATACATAGGACTAGTCAATAAATTGCACTTCTTTGAAAAATGATTCCCAACTAGAAGATATTTCATTTTTCTTACACTCAGGTTTTTGCTTAGAAGTAGTATAGTACACTTTTTATATAGCGTCTGTTAACAAAAATATCTCTGTGACTTGCCAAGAATGATGTCACATTTTTAGTCTTTGGCCAATTCCTTAGCCAATTGGAGTCTACTTCTGAAGCATGTAAAACTCTTTCAAAAAACCTGGCAGCCTTACTGAACACTTCTACACATACTGATGTACTAGGTACCCCCTAGCAACCCAGTAAACAGAAAATAATCTGGAGATTTATCTTAACTTAATGAAATAATGTAGTAATTACAGGTATTTTAATTAGCATTGGTAAGGATGTCCTTAAAAATTATTATTTAATGACCAACAATGCTCTGTTGCTCTATATTAAGTCCTTGCCACGCCTGATTCCATGCCAAGAGAATATGGGCAGCAGAGGAAGTGATACCTGTAATTCATCCTTGGAACTCTAGAATTATAGAACTGAAACAAACTATATACACTGAAATCTCTACCAGCTCTTTAGGACAATCTTAAATTTCTCTGGACTATTGACACAAGCCTGCAAATATACAGAGATCAACTCCATCTTCCTGCAATGCAGGGATTACCAGCATTTGTTAATCTATTCATACTTTCTGCTCTTGGCAGATCTCCCTGAAAATCTTTTGCAGAACGATCATCTTGGGAAGGGAATAATTTCCTTTTAGTTGCATCAGCGCAAAAGTGGAAATGAGGACTCTCACAGCAGGAACCCCCTGTTAAATACCTTGGCACAAGATATGGCAACATAGCAGTCAAAAACTAATCACACGAAAAAGGAGAATTAATTTGGTGGTCCTTGCATATGCCAGTTGTGACTGCTTTAAAGCTGCTCTCTAGGTCTGTGCTACAGCAGCAGGACAATCATTTGGAAAAAAAAAAAAAAAAAAAAAAAAAAGAAAAAAGGTGCAGCAAGCCAGACTAGAGGTACCTTGGCAGGCTGTGTGGGTAAACTTGCATTGCTCCTGCCAGCACTACAATTATTAGATGCTATCATCCTCTCGCATTCACCAGTACATGCAAACTTTTAAAACAAACAAGCAAATCAACCACACAATGAAGTAATGGGCTGTTTTGCATCCCTCCTGGCACTGATTCAACCTCATTCATCTGATAGCCACGCTACTGAAACCAAAGCACAGAAAACCCAAAGTCAAACAAATGAAAATGCATAGACTTATTCTTGTACTCACTCTCCCAGACAGCGCAGGAAAGGAGAGACAATACAGAACATTTGCAGCGGTATCTATGGGATGACAAGCACTTAAAGCCATTCCACAGCACAAGCTCCAACCTAGCACTTGTGCCAAGTTTCAATGACATGCTTCAGTAACACGAATTGCTTACTGTTGGGCTTCATTTAACCATCCTGTTTCTAGCAGTTCTCTGAACTATGGCTTCTTCTCCCCGAGAATACAAAAGCCCAAGGTATGAGTTCACTGCTAAAGAACGAAAGCATCTCAGCAGCCGAGGCTGCCTGGTGATTTGCTGAGCTCCTCTGAGCCAGTTGTGAGTTTTCTTCTAATTTAACTGTTAAGGTTTAAGCTAAAAAGAATTCACTTAGTGAAGCACTTTATCTGTGCAAGCATGACCCTAATCCAGGCTAGGAACAACTCCCCAGTAAGATTTTCTGTTGTTAAACTGGGGAAAAGTAAGTGCTCTTAAAACACTGCAGTGTTTGCAGTAAAGACTGAGGTTATTAGGGTTTTGCAGAAATGCTGTGGTTTGGTCTCACCTTTAGAAGAGATGCAACTGAAGTGCCTTTTTATGCTTTTTATGAATCACTAGACAGGCAACACCTTTTTTCCCACAGAAAGTCTCATTTGCCTCGGTGCTCTAAAGCAATCCATAAAACTTGCCTCTATCACTAATTATTACTGTTGAAGAAATGTTTTTCTAATGCTTATATCTGAAGCCATCAGACAAACTATAATGTGTGACCAGCCTTTGTATTTGGTAATAGCCTAATGTGGCAGAGTCAGAATCCATTCATTAGCTCTGGCAGGCAGCTCCAACCTTCTGTACAAGGAGCAAGGATTAATGCAGACATTGTACTCAGGGTGACCCTCATACTGCGAACCCCATGGTTTCAGCTTCATTTACAAATCCAGAAATCTTTTTTTTTTTTTCTTTGCTGAGAAATAACACCATTAATGAAATAAAGCAGTGATACTCATAAAGAGACATCACAATGTAAGACATCCCCGATTTTTACTTTATTTATACATAAACTAGTATATTCCTCCTACTTAATTTAAATTATATGCCACTAGCTCTTTCCTGTCCTCCCAAATGCACTGGAACAATTTTTTGATTTGGATGTGACCAACGGGTGGGAAAGGAAATGAACTTACTTAGTAATGTAAGTAACACCTGCATGCAAAATAGTACTATATTCCCAGAAAACAATTCAGGCATTTAGACATATCTTTTGCTGTGTCTTCTTCACAATAAGCAATCCTCTTATATAATGTGCTGTACTTTTCCACATTTCCGGTTTGCATTTTATGTTGTTAGCTAATAGTTTACTTCTGGCTTTTTGAGGTGGTTTAGCTAATGTAATTCTTTTCATCCTAAATGTTTGTTCCTTATTGTAAATTTATCCTTGACACTTAAGCTTATGCTGATAGGAAAAAGTAATTTAATAGAGCAATATAAGGCTTGGATCCCCAAGCTACTTGAGCATTTGCTTAATTAGATTCTGAAATCACACTATGAAGAAGCACAAAGACTCACAGTCTAACTGTGAAGTGAGATGTTTGTTGTCTGGATTCTCTGTATTTTAATTTCATTCTATACCTGCCATCTATTAGCCAGGCACAATATGTAAACAGGAGTAAACATTATCTAAATTGAACTGTAAATACAACACACAATTATTCTGAATTAAAGTTTAGTAGATTGTAAGGAAATAATTCCTCATAATACCATGCTTACACTATCCATGACTTCTGAATATATTCTTTTAGCTTAAAAGCAAAATAGAGATAGCATATCTTTTGCAGAGCTTCTCAATGATACCAGACAGACTATCTGGCATGTCTTGAGTAGCATTTTCTTTTACTGAAACAAGAGGCTGAAAAAAAGAAGGCGTTCAACTCCACTTCTCCTTCTATATAGAAAATATATATTCTCAAAATGGGAAGAAGGAAATTGTCACAAAATTATGAGTTTGTCCATAATTTCTTAAATTATATGTTTTTCATAATTCCTTTATGTGTGGGATTGACCTGAGTTACACTACTGTAATAAATTTACTTTTTCTTTTCTTTATTCAAAGCAAAAGAAGTTAAATTTCAGTAACAATTATGGCCTCAGGGAATCTAGGGTTTCACTTACACAATGGCAGTGAGTTTGTACAGTCCAAGACATCCCAGGAAAGCCATGAATAAGTGTCAAGATATCCTATTTCTCTACTGTGTATATTTCTCCATCTCGTAGCTTTGTTTCAAGTACATTTCATTTAGAGGTTTCCATTCCTTTTAACTCACTTTGCATCACTAGAAGCAAAGTCTAGAGTCCTCTGATTATTCTGCATGCACACCCTCAGCAGCCCCCTCTCCTGTACATTAAGACTCACTCTATCCTAAACAGCCTCCCCAGAAAGTGGGGAATCTTTCCACTTTTCAGGGCAGAATTAATTAATTTGAAAGGCCAAAAAACCCCACACACCTTAGTACTATCCAAGAGTAATGCCTAAAGAAGCAATAGCTGTGTCCCCTGTGGCCACATGAGGCGACATCATGGGTCCTTCCAGCCCCAGACTGCCTGTTCCCCTGGCCCTATCAATTCAGAGGTCTTCCTGAATTGAACATACAAGTGATTTCTGCCCTCCCAACATCACCAAAGCCATTAATCATGACCTCATGGTATATACAAGGAGGAGAAAGAAAGAGAATGGCAAACTTCTCTTTTATGTTCCTTTTGCTCTTTCTCTAATAGAGACATTTCTTCAGTGGCTACATGTATATACCTATGTGTTATTAGAGAAAGGTAAGAGGACTGATCTGAATGCATCAAAAGCTGAGAAAGCTGTGCTTTCAAGTGGATGAGGTGTCAAAGCCTGCTGAGCATTTACACACTGTCAGAGCAGAGCCTGGAGCAGGGACTTGCTCAGGAGCAGAGACAGGAAGCAAAATGAATCTGGAAGGAACACATGTCTAGTGGAGTTCATAGAAAGGCTTTGTGCATGCCACAGGGCATCAATAATATACCTTTTGTTAGATATAATAAAGTCTTGGCAAAGACAGGTGATGACTCAGGAAGCACAAACAAATAGAGGGAGTCTCTGAAAAAGTAAGGAAAACAACTGCAGCCCGTTTCAAGTTTAAAAGAAATATTACCAAATCAAAAGGAACATCTGGCAACTGGTCTTCCCACCACCCCAGTTTAATCCTTACTGTGCTCCATTAATGTTCAGCAAAGTCCAAGGGACACGAAAGACAGGCAGTTAGGAGCTCCTACCCTCAGACAGATGAGGGATCATTTGTCCCCTAAGGAAGCTTCTGAATATAGAGCAGAAACACCCTCTGTGAAGTTTCCAGAATGGAAACCAAAATATTTCTCTGAGGATATTTTTCCTCTGCTCTTGGGCTGGTAACCTGATGTGCACCTTCTCTCTTGAACTCTCTTCCCCAGGCACTGGTGTGGTTGCAGCCTGCTGGGTTGCAGACCATGCAGAGGGTCCCAGAGCAGCCAGGGGGCTGGCTCACCTGGGAAGGAAAAAGCAGGCAAATCTGATTCACTCTGCATTTTGGAACAAACCATTAACATCGACACAAGGAGCTACCTCATCTTAGCCAAGGGAACAGATTAGGCTGGTCAGCTTCCATCCAAAAAGTATGCTGGGCTGTGCCTTGACAAGAGGGCTCCAGCACACCCAGCTCACATGGGTGAGCACTGAGAGCCTGACAATCCGGGGCGCTGTTAGGAGCTGACACAGGAGGCGTCAGCCTCGCCTGCGCTGTTGGGTTTTGAGTTGCAAAAGGGTGTGGAGATGGCAGGCAATGTGGAAAGCAGTGGTCAGTGTTGGGCGTTCTTCATCTCATAAATGTTGCTAATGCATGGTACTGCAAGCAATGTCACACACACGAAGCCAAAGACACCATTTCTCTGTATTCTGGAGGGGGCTTTTAGGGTTGTCCTAACTGAAAATGGGGCTTTTTAAAATCATTTGAAGAAAGCAACACCCATACTGCAACTAACTTAGAGCCATCAAAAAGTACCAGGCTACTAATACATCATAGTGACATGTTTCAGTTAAGCTTTGGAGACAGAGAAAGAAATGCCAGTGGAAGACAGGTTTTATGGTGATGATGTCCCTAGGCCAAATCCATCTTTTGCAAAAACTGTGCTAACACCATTAAAGATACCCTAAGGAGGAATTAGACTCATTACATCTTACATTACATAATGAGAGCTGTATAGGGGAATTTCTTACAGTTTTATTCCTACAGCTTCTAATATTAAATAGGATTTGTATACCCCTAAATTTAAATGAAGTTTCTAAAGCATTTCAAGGCATACATCACCTAGAATATGTAAAACTAATTTATGGAACAGGTTTCCGAAACACAGATGCTTCACTGATACAAAACTAATTTCTGAAGCAGGTTTCCAAAACACAGATGCTTCATTATTTGACTAAGGCTGTTTTCCCCCATTTCTATCTGCTGTTAAACTGTGCTTGAAGTCCCACACAGGACAAGACTGCACTTTCCATCCAGAAGTGAACCCTAAGATATGAGAACATAAAAGCCTCTGAGACCTTGTGATCTCCAGAGAACAAAAATCTCTCTGGCCAATGATAAAATGAGCCATTCATGCACTGTAAAAACTCTTCCCAGAAACGCCATATTCAGCTGTCTCCTCCTAGGTACCAAAAACATAAAATTCAAGGCAAAGAACTTGTCCTTTCCACTATGGATTAAACATAGATAAAATGGAGTATGTACAACAAAGCTGAAGACTGCAAGTTCTGCTCTGCTTTCAAGCCTCCAGAATAGGGCTCAGCTTGACATTGAAAAGCTTTGTAGAGGTTGGTCATTCTCTCAACCTTGACAGAGTCATAAATCCAAGGCACTGTGCAGCCAGGCACAGAGTTGTTTTTTTTTCCAGGATGAGAACACATCTGAAACAACACACTCAGACAGTATGGTATTATTTACTTACAGCTGAGCTTAGGAGATCGGGTAGCAGCCTCAGAAATTATCCCAATTATTTGAAATTGCAGTATAGTGTAAGAATTCTGTCAAAAGAGAGGAGTGCAAGAGGCGGAGTAGTGGGAAAAACTAAGATGGCTTTTTTATTAATAAAGCAAAATGAACCAAGGCAAGCATTCAAAAAATAAGTTACTGAAAACCATTTTATAAACTAGCTTTAAAATCTCTTAATAGCATTAGCTTACCTTTTGTTTTGTCTGAAGAAATATATATGAACCAATAATGTTCTCATGAGATTTCATTACTGAAAGGGCTCATTAGAAAAGGCATTAAAATACTAATTACCTCATAAACTATTTAGTTGTGTACCCACTGGGATAGTACTTACGAGTGCTCAAGCTCTTCATAGATCCAGCTAATCAATTAATGCTCATTACAATCAGAAAGAGTATGCAGACTCTGGTATGCAGGAGAAATAAATAAGTCAGAGGTTAGCAAAGAAAGTGATTTGGCTGTAATCGAGCCTTCCTTTGTAACACAACTGTTGTCTGCTACGATTTAATTTTAATCAGCCTTTTTGGTACTTCTGGTAATGTGACTCTTTTTGTCTCAAGAATCTCAGCTATTGTTATTGCTCCTCAAAGTACATAATTTATTATGGGAGATACATCAAATGCTACACGGAGATTCAAGTGGACAGGTAGGGTTTTCACTGACACCACGCTAACATTACCTGCTGGGTGTGTAAAACCAGAGCAGAGGGGCTTGGGGGAGTGTCCTGTGTGGCTTTCTCCATCAAAGAAGAGGAGCAGCCATGGAGACACAGATGCACTGCTGGCTGTCCTGCAAAGCAAAGCCCAACACCAGCCCCTGCCTACCCTACACCGAGGCTTGGGAAGGGTCAGGACATGACTGCTGGGCTTTCATAGTCTTTTACAAACACTGTGGGGGAAGGGGTCCTGCTTTACTGCCTGCAGAGATGACACACATGCTCCTTTACCTCAGAAGCACCAGGACTCTCTTCCCTGCGTATGGTGGCCCAGTATCAGCACTGGAAGCACCCGGAGCCTGAGCAGAGCCTGTTGGGCTCCTCTCCTTCCCTTCTGCCTCAGCCTCTGCAGGGAGGCTCCTGGCATAGTGCTGACACCATCAGTGTGAATATGGCCCATCACTTGTGGTGATAACATCCCACTGAGAAACAAAGAATGGAGAGTGCGAGGAGGCACCTCATGACTTCAGGAAAATGCCATTTCCCAACTACATGCACATCATGATTTCTCCTGTCCTGTAACTGGAAGGAGGCTCAACAGAATCTGCAGCAGATTTTTTTTTTATTTTAACAGAATTTAAAATCTGTTTAAAGACATCCAGGACTTAATACTGGTTCCTTATCATCTACTTCACACCTCAAACTCAAGAAAGCTTCATTTTTGCTTCAGACCTGAAAACAGGGAGATCTTAAATCCTCCAGAGAAATGTATGTTTATTATTTTTTCATTCTAGAGGGAACAAAACAAAAATGGGAGGAAGTTTAGGGCTACTTCATCCAGCTGGTCATCAGCCAGGCTGCGGTGACCAGGAGCCCTAGGGATAGCTTTCCTCCTTCACTCCTATAGGAGGAAAGAACATACTGGATGGGTACTACAAGTCATAGCTATGTTATTTGGATTTCTGTGGGCAGTATTAAACTAGCATCATGAGTCACATATACTGGTTTTACTAAGACTAGCATAAACACATCTGGATTTTAAGTGAAGCAGGAAAGGAAGTTTTACTTTCTAAAATCTTTAAAATGAGATTAAGCTACCTTATTTTCTTGTTTCTTATTTAAATGAAGGATTTCAGTATCCTTGAACAATCCCAGTAACCACAAATTTCACTAAGGGCAATTCATTCCCATTTTAATTCTCAATACTGATGTGGTTATATACCTTTTTTCACATAAACTCTAGATTACCTCTGGGAACTCTGTGCAACTAATTCAAGCATTGCTTGGATCAAATTTCCAATCAAACTAATCCACCACTAACATGATTTAGAAGACTGACAAGCCTCAGCAAATTCACATAGCCGAACAAATTGCTTTTTCTTTGTGCAAATGGTAGTCAACCTAAGTGTTAGTAAGTGTTCTTTGGATAACACACATGGATTTTCAGACATTTATTTTTCTTTGGCATTCTAAAGCATTTCAGGAAAAGTGGTTTCTAAACAGAAGATAAGGCAATACGCAAATAAATAGATGGACAAAGTTAGCCAAATAGGCCTAGATAAGATTATGCCTGCATAGCAAAATTGTGTGGAATGGAGGAGGAAAAAAACTCCACCATAACCACAGGAAAGAAAAATGGACATGTGTACAAACACGCACACTTTCAAACATCTGACCAATAAACCTAGGGCTCTTCAGACTGTTAGCTCTTACTTCTGCCTACCACTGCCTTTAGTTTGAATTAAGTACTCAAAACCCCAGATTTTGTACACATCCATATATTAATTTTTTGGCAGGATTTTTAAATTTAATAAAATTCCTGGAAGATGAAGTTAGAGCAGTATCTGTTACAAACCTCCAAATAAATAGTTTTCTCTCTGACATAGTCACACATTGCACACCAACACCAGCCTGCAGAGCAGCTGCATGTATCCATTAGATGGAAAGCAGATCAGGACTTCCCCCACCCTCACCCTGGGTATCTCCCGGCTGCTTTGTTGGCAGCCAAAATGAAGTTCATGCTTAACCTCATCTTAAAGAGCCTCTGTTAACAGTCGGGGAACACAGTCCATCCTCTTCACATATATTTCTCCTGAACCACAAGCAGCACATAAAGCAGACTCTAGTCAAATCCAGTAATGATGCTAGGTATTTTAGGAAGAAAAAAAAAAAAAAAAAGGCAAAAAGTTGGCACAGTCAGGCAAATGTCATACTTCAGTGTATAGTGGTGTTCTGTCAGAAGCCAGACATATTAAAAATATTTACATAATTTAAAATAATTTGTACAGGTCTAGTAAAGTCTATTTTAGGCTTTGGGCCTTAATAAAAGTTTAAACATTTGCTAGATCCCATTGGACTTCATGTGTAACCTTGGCATTTAAGGGCAGTATTGAGGATATGCCATTACTAAACTTTTCATATTAGTATGAGTGTGAACTGAAATACCAAAATAAAAATATAACAATATTTCTTGCAACTTGCAAACAGTCCTGGACTTTATATGTATTTCCAGATGGGAAACTAAAAATGTACTCTATGCCTGCACATGTGTAGTCAGAGGTGGCTTGTAGTCTAATTTAAACATTCCAGAATAATGTGACCTAAATATAACAACATGAATCATCCATCACTTTCAAAGAAATATCTGGCAATTTTTCATTATGAATCACTAGGGACAGATACCAATACCTGTCACAAAACTGCTGGTGGTTGTTTGGTATGATAAATCAATTATAAAAATCTTCTGATATTATTTTGGGGATTAGAGAAAATAACGTATCCTTAAATATTATGTAATGAACACCTACAGGAAGCTGAGTTGAAAGATGAAGTCAGATAAAGTTCATACAACATTCTGGAGCAGTTGTCAAAACACCAGTGTGCAAGAATAAGAGGCAAATATGTGCTAAATATTTAGCGTATAAAATACTATGAATAACCGTCCCACATATGCTCTATAGTCAGAATGCATGTAGTCTGTACAACTTTCTGTAAAATTCTGAATATGAACTCTAAACAGAAAAATGATAAAGCCAAAATAAACAAAATGCTTACCTGGCAGTATCAAACTCTAGAAGGGCTAAATCTTGCCTAAAGGAAATTTTGAGATTCAGAAGTAAAAACTAGGTCCTCAGCTGATGCAAAAAACATAATTCATTTAAAGTATGATATGTATGTATGTATGGTACATAAATTTCATTTATCCAAGTTTACAGCTGAGGATCAGGGCTAAAGTTGAAAAGTAATCTTTGACTACACCAAAAATCTTGACTGTGATATTTTAAAGGCAGAGGATTATTTTAAGTTCCTTACGGGGTTTGTCTCCTTTCTGAATACTCATTTTGGAAAACTAAAATGGGGAGGAGAGGAGTTGCAGTGAAAAGGTGGATATTTGGTTTAAAATAATTTCCAGTAGACCGAACACCAAAAACTTGGGGAATCCTGTCTGCTGTTTTCTATTTTAAAAAAGCATTCCTTTTTTTTTGTTTTTTCCAACATAATTTTAAGACCAAGCTTTCATGAATGAAAATATATATCATGAAGGTAACAATCTAAATTAAAGTAAGTACTTCTCCACTGATACTGTTACTAAATGAAGAATCTTATATTATCTTAAAGTAAGATTTGTGCAAGTTTTTTTCAATATGAAAAAGAGTATGTTTCAGTGTGACTTTAATATTAAAAAATTGGAGGAAAAAAAAAGTATATCCATGACTAGAAGAGGAAGGTTTTGCCTAGATTGTTGCCTAAATTCTATTCCTTAAAAACTTGGCAGTTTTTTAGTCAAATATTCATGCTAGTTCATGTTCAGCTGGTAAAAGTCTATGTTCCTCCTGCCTCTGGAACATTCCAGCTATGTCCAGTATTTCACTGTCTTCTTCATAATATACTTTCTTTGAAATGAAGGAAACTATCTAAAGCAGAGTAATTTGGATGTGCCCACATTGCAGTCCTCAGCACACGAGCAACCAACGAAGTAAAGGCAGCTCAGGGCCTCTGGGGGGGCATCCCATAAAGTGGGCCATGCAACAGCCAGAATAAAGGGGATACAGAGTGCAGGGGACACAACTAACTATGCTACATCCCATGCAGTCTGACTACATAGCACATTTGGCAAGATTATTTGTATCATTTTATACACTAAAATCTCAGATAAATTTACTGGCCAGCAAATTGCTAGTAAAAACCAGAGCTGAGCATAGTTTGCTGCATAAGTGTTTCCAGGGTGGGAAACCCAGCCTGTCCCAGTTTTTAAATTACGTCCTCTGAACATAAATGAGAAGTTGCACTAATGAACATCTGGAAGACAGTATATATCCTTCCCAGCACTGAGAAGTGTCACCGGCCATATCTGACAGGAGAAAAAACAAATGCTGTGAACATTCCCTCAGACTGCACACAGCTTGTAGCAGGGTTTCAAATATGCCTGTGATCTTAGAAGGAGCTTTGCAGGGGTATTCGTTAGTCCTGGTTTGGATATGGTTGACATTATGTGAAAGTAAGTGCTCTCCTGAGATTTCACTGAAAGCCACGATGCCAGGGAAGCTGATCTCACAAGGCTTCCATCATCTCAGATGACAGAAGTCTCAGAAGATCAGTTAATTTTTTGTCATTCTGAATCAAAATCTCATCAGTAAAGTTCAGGAAATTTCAGGGGCATTAAATCCAAACACAAAGCACCACTTTCCTTTAGGACAGAATCCTAAATTTGAGCCTGCAACCCCTTTAAGCTTGAGGAGTTCAGTCTTCCCATTCTTTCACTAGTCATGAAAATCCAGCGTATTTTAACAATTATATTGATATTACCAATGGTAGTATTAACTTGAAAAATAATATAGATACATTTTTCTCAGACAGAAATTGTGTTTTCTGGAACTGGCAGCCAGAAATTCTTCTGTGCTTGTTTCAGCTCTTCCACTGACAAATTGTGTGGCCTCTAGTGAGTCACTTCAATTTTCTCTCTCAGTTCAACAGTCTGAAATTATTTATCTCACAGGAAGACTACCATAATTAATAAACTGCTTCATTAGCTACTGCAGAGTTTTTAGAAAATAGTTTTTAAGGCTGTCCTTAAAGAAGAGATTTATAGCCATGAGAATTTTTCTTCCAGCTCTTGTGTCCTCGGTGGTTAAAATATGGGGCTGGTAAAGTGTGTATAACCATTTCCTCCACCCAAAGCCCTCGTCACTTGTCATGAGCTGCACTAGCACATCCCAATCAAATGCTGGGCTTAATGTGCAACAGCCTGAAGCCCAAAACAATTTCTATTATTCGTGGATCTTGCAAAAATCTTGGAAAATGAGAGCTGTACATATTCCAAGCAAGGGACTGAAATATATGTGTGAAGCAGAATTTCCCTGTAACGCAACTGTGTTTTTGTTTTTACAGTTTCCTTCCCTGGCTTCACTACCCTAAGGGCTTGCTTTTACTTGCACCAGCACCCATTGACACACAACTTTACAAAAACAAAACCTTTTCTGTAAGGGACAGCTGGGCACCAAACAAATTACCCCTACATATACAGATGTATTGGACTTAAGTTTCAAAATCTTAATGAGACACAAAACCCAACAGTTCATCTGTTGGGCTAGATGATAGCTACAGCAAGCAAATATTAGGATTGTATTTCAGTTATTGCTATGGTAACAAAATCAGGGTGGACACTGAGGAGAAAAGGAGAAAGAGAAACAAATCTACAAAGACAGTAAATCCTCTAAGGAAAGAGGGTGGTGGAGAAGCAGGGAGAAAGAGACAGGGTGAGGGTTGGTGGGTGGGGGAGAAAGCAAGGTCACTTTAACACACAGCTGAATCAAGGCAAACAAAATAATAAAAATCCAAGTTCTTCTAGGGAAATAGTGCTGATAAGATCACCAAGGGATAAAGTGACACAAAGAAAGAAAAATGCAAGGAATGGTTACAACTTGTGCCTGCTAGAAGCAACGCAATTCATATGCACTCGGGAGAAGTAAGATCAGATATTCGGCACATAATCACTGCAGCTATGAGTAACTGAACCGCCTTGCTTCTCTAGTGAACTTACTGAGCCACTGACAGCTTAAGAAGAATTAGTTCCTACCCAATCTAGTACATAATCCAGAATTTAGGCATGATGAGTACAAGGTCCTGTTTCAGTAAACAAACCAGAATATGATTATCTTCACCCATCACAATAACACCTTAATCCACAGCAAGGCACAGTGTCTCCAGGCAAAGCTACTGCCCAGGAAAGGTTTTAAAGCACACATCAAGAGCACACAAAAAGTTTGGCTTTGAGGACTTTAAAACATAAGCACAAATGTAACAAGAGATACGATTTCAGAATAGTGAGTTTTATCAACAGTTGCAGAAGCACTGTGGATTTTAACTATACAACAGTCCCTTCTGTGAAAACACTTCTCACTTACTGATACAGGAAATTTCATCACAACTCTAGTTTTTATTTGGAAGACGTTGCTTTGCACATTTTTTTTCTCTTATGCTGCTTTCATTGTTTTGTTGTGAAGTACAAGATAAGCAATTGCTTTTGAAAGATCTGCAGAGATGCAACATTTTTCTTTCTGCTCAGCAGTCCAGAATCCATACAAAGAAAAGCCTTCTGGCCCTGAAGCAGTATGTGCTGTTCTATTAAGTGATTCTATTCCCAGCCAGCTTGATAGGAGAACATAGACTTCAAACCATTTATTTTGTTCAAAAAGTATCTACAGTCACAAAGTGTGAAGTATCTAAACCTAGAGTTTCAGTGGCTCTGATCCTGCCTGGACTGCCCACGTCAGCCCCTTGCCTGAAATCAGCATGGAAACCTAGCAAATCTGGGCCCAGAGCAGGAATCCAGAGAGATGTCCTACCCAAGGCTCCCAGCTGTCCCAGCCACTGCTGGGACACTGTTTGGCCAGCAGTCTTTGCTTCTACATCCAAGGGCTGCTGCACTGGCTGAGCCAAGTTCCAAAGCGGGGCCAGGGTGAGAGCGTACTCCAGCTGCTTCTCGCTTTGCACTGGTTGCACCATCACAGCTCACGGGCACTGAAATTCATGTTATTTGTAAAACAATGAGCAGCAGAAGACTCCATCCAAACTCAGACCATAACCTGCATCTGATGGAAGCCCTCAACCTTTGTTGCTGAGCCTTTCCCATTTGCCTGGCACATTGTGTTCCTGCAAATAGCGAGATGTGCTTGTTGTAGAGCCATACAAAGTGTGCCAGGTCTCTACAGACAGCCTGGCCTTTCCTCTGGGATGGAGAGCTGAGTGATGCTTGCTCTGGGATATACACATCCACTGGTAGGATCTGGACCACTCCCTCTAATTAAGTTGAATAAAAATTAGTGCTGATGACAACTGTCTCACTGCAATTTCTTTCACTTCTTTCCTCCTCTGCCAAAACTGCCCGGCATTCTTAGGTACGTTAGGAGGTTCAGATATTTTACTATTATAATTAGGAACATGCACTCTACCAATTTATTACTTTTCATTTCTGCTTAAATTTTCACTGTTTAATCTGACAGTTTCAAATTATTTTTTTTCTTTTTTTGCTGTTCAACTTAGTAATGTTTCTAAACAACAGCCCACAGTCCTATGCATTTCTGACAGAGAAATAATTTTTCTCTTTTCTTTCCTTTCTCTTTTCTTTTTTCTTTTTATTTTCTTTTTCTTTTTTTTCTTTTCTTTTTTTTT
>WEIU01016055.1:227078-249801 GCA_013389925.1 Aegithalos caudatus | reverse complement strand
TCCTTTCCTTTCTCCTTTCCTTTCTCCTTTCCTTTCTCCTTTCCTTTCTCCTTTCCTTTCTCCTTTCCTTTCTCCTTTCCTTTCTCCTTTCCTTTCTCCTTTCCTTTCCTTTTCTCCTTTTTCCTTTCCCATTTCCCCTTTCTCCTTTCCTCTTTCCTCATTTCTTTCCTTTTATACAAGTTCTGTCAGGATTACAGGCACAGCCAAGCTACACATATGATATTTAATTTAAATCTTATAAATTTACACATCCAACAAGTGACGGACAGAAATTGTAAAAGAAAAAAATTAATAGTTTAAATTGAGAACTGCATTTTTAAATTCAATTCTTTCATTGGCAGCCTGCTTTTTATACCTCTTTTCAGAGGCCATAAATTTCTGCAGGTAAGGATCAATGCCTTGCAAAATTCAGATAGAAAGGCATCAGCTGCATCGAAAAGAGCTGCTGTCACACAGGCTTCCAGTGGTTGAGTGCACACTATTTATCTTTCACTCTAGTAATCCACGCAGTATTGGACTTCCGAGTTCTAAAACCTCCAGTACTGTGAAAGTGCAAAACCAAGCTGTATGTAGGCAGTATATTAAGGCAAAGGCATCGCCAACGGTTCCAACTTCATAATACTTTCAGCCTACTGAACCACATGTTAATATGCTGCACGTGCGACTCTGCATATTTTTACCATGTACACTTAAGAGCTATATGTTTCCTCCTCTGTCCAGTGCAATATATTTTAATAAAAAATCAATGTGTGTTTTTGGTGAGCAGCGTAAGAGTTTTATCCACTCGGCTGTGAATCTAAGAAGAAAGCAGTATTGATTTAGATGTTCACTCATTCATTTACTAGGACAGTTTTAAAGCATTAGGTGATAACCTAATTGAGAGGCATACTGTGAGGGAAACTGAGATTGCTGTGATAAATTTTATCAGTTCTGAGATATCATCTACAATACCTTAATACTTGATGGAATGTTCCCCTAAAAATAATTAAACCAGGAAGCAAGCATCTTGGGTGGCAGAGTGTGCCTCCCCACAAATGCCAGTTGATATACGGTGATTAAAATACGTATTGCTTATTATAGAAACATTACATTAATGCCACACATATTCTATATTTATGTGTAGATGTGCTTGGGTATCAGATAATGTATATATTTATCAGACTGGTTTCCATTTCCCACTATAAACAAATTATGAACCAGTCAAGGGTGTGAATCTTTTGCCATCTATCATCTTTCTTTAAAAAACCTGGCGTCACACAGCATCCCTACTGATATTATTTATTCACATGCATTTTACAGAACCAAATTAAGTCATGTGTCACCAAACAGTATTATGACTGCTGCATGCCAAACTGTCCTTGCACTGCTCAGGTACATACTCCCATGAGGCCAGAAGGATCTGGTCTCACATCTGGGGATCACATTTAGAAGAGCCTGTCCCACATTCTCTCATGTAGGCCTCCCAAAAGTGCTGATACTCCCATGGATTTGGGCACCTGATGAATCAGGCCCAAGGTCCCCTGGACTTTTCCAGTTATTTCAGTCACTAGCTACAAGCATGTTAGATAACTCTGTCTGGTGTTCGATGCATTCATTCTTCTTGGGATGGGACCAGCCAAAGAGAACAAAAGCAATGTTGAAAGCACCAGCAGTAATAGCATTAGCAGAACCCAGGGAAATCTGAAACTCTTTCCTAATGCAGAACACAGTCTGATAAGGTACTAAGCACCCTCACTTTTAACTAAGTCACCAGAGTATGAGAAGTATCGTGCTTTATGCATGAGGAAAAGTGAAATAGTTAACAATAAGAACAAACATCTCTGTAACACAGATTCTTACTTAAAACCCATAAATTGATATGTAAGAAATAATTATGCTCTGAATATTTCCTACATTTTTTTCTACATGGTATTAATGCAAATTCATTAACAGATTCACATTCCTCAAAACAGTGGCTAAATGAAGATGCTTTTTACATTGCATGTGTGCTCATACAGAAACAAAACATAAAATTACAATATAGAAATAGAAAATACTTTTAAAACCCCAAACCTGCTTTTGAAAGAGGAGAAGTCCTGGAGCTCTGAATTATACCTCTTAAGAGTTAATGTGTGCTGATTTTTTTCTACCCTTGGAAGAGTGGCAAAAAGATCCTGAGAAGTAAAGGCTCTGCTTGTTCACTACACCAATTTTGGAACTGATAGCAATTTCTTCATGCATTAAAATGCCTCCATGCATTAGATTTAGGGACAAAACCTGCTTACCCAGATTAAAAGGCAATTTGTATCACTGTATAATTTCAGTTATTAAAGCATAGAATTCTCACCATATGCACCAATAATTTAATCTTGTTCTTAAGTAGCCTCACACTAGCAGTAAAAAAAGAGTCAGGGGGTGTGGGGAGAGTAAACTACAGAACCTTTAGTCCCCAAACAGATGCCAGTTGTGGATTTATTCAGCCAAGGAGTATTTAGCTTGGCTCAGCTACACTTGCATTGAAAAAACACTTGCCTATTCCAAAAAGTTTTTAACAAGCTCTGCTGCAGATGCTGTTGCCATTTGGCATGTTACTGTCACTGTGTGGTACAGCAGAGAGAACTCTCGACCACAGGTTTTCCTTGGCTGGGGGAGCCAGCGTTTTTGGCTATCATTCTTCTTCTGGCCAAATGGCTGCATGTTTATGGAATGTGGTTTTAGAAAGAGTGTTAACAGAGGTTGGGTTAACAGCCTAAACCAGATCAACAGAGAGGCGGAGGCACGACCTACGCAACCTAAGAAAACAGAGGTAGAATAAACTCATATATGTTGTTCCTCTTAACCCAGAGTCTCCTGTATGCACCATACCTAATAGACAAGTAGATAATTTTCTTTGCCTCAGGATAGATGACAACAACTTTAAAAGCTGTACCAGTCATGCAAAGTAGAAATATATAAAAATATGTGGTTGCTTAATCTTTGTCGGCTTGATTTCATTCTCTCACTTATGGCAATTTTACCTTGGCAAAATGCCACTGAAAGAAGTTCAATGAAGTTACTCCTGTTTTTCACTATGATGAGATATCTTGAGGGGATAAAAACCCTACAGAGTTAAAACTAAAAACCTTTGTCTCCATATTTCTGTAAGACAGCAGCAAATGGAAGTTCTGAAACTTAAAAAGCTGAAGTGTTTCTATACTGATAACTTGATTCCAAGGATTTAGTCCCAAATACCTCCAAAACAGTGCTTATAAAGCTGGGGGGAACTTCAAATGTCCACCTGTAGTTTATTTTAACTACATTAATCCTTTATCAGTACATATGCCTAAGAAGCCTTGACCTTTTAAGATATAGAACAACTTTAAAAAAAATTTTTTTTTTTTTTTTTGTTATGACATTTGACTTGTATAAATAAATCACATTTGTCAAAATTCTGACACTACTTGTTGATGGGAACACCTTTGTTGCATTCCAGAAAAACAAAATATCCCATATAGATATAGATATATATATATATATATATATATATATATGTAGTTTGGTATGTTTCTCTGACGCACCATACTCCTATCTGGAAAAAAACAAGGACTATGTATACTTCTTCTGCAGCACCCACTTTATACTGCACTCTTTATAAACTGACAATTTTCTTTAGATCAAGTTGTACAGCACAGACACCATTAGAGAAACAGCCAGACCACTTGCTTAAATTCTACTGACCTGCACCAAAAATCCTATTTAGCACAGTATGGATCACATAGTTCACCCTTCAGTTCCCTCCCACCAAGAGATCAGTTAGGACTAAGAACATCTTGAAAGTTCATAGACACAAAGGCAATTTACTGCAGCGTACTAAAAAAGAGTATTACGTATGACTAAGAATGAAGTAAGCAATGTCTGGCTACATTCTCCCCCCCATCCCCCCACTGTCTGGGTAACTGGTATGCAACAGCAATATGAGAAAACACGGTAAATTCAAAAAATTCTCTTTTTACCATTTTGGCTTCTGAATGCATTGCAGGAACTTGAGGTGAAGCACATGGATTATTGAGGTTCGGCCCTTGCATCCCCATGATGTTGGAGTTCATTGACATTTGCCGTTCCATCTTTCAAAAGAAATAAAAAAAGAGGTTTGAAAACATCTGGAGACATTTGCAAGAACTTACTCTCAGTTTCTATTTAAATGGACTCAGCTTTATTTCTTCAAGTCATGACTGGGAAAATAACAATCTGTGTCATGAATTGCATATGTGTATGCACGTAGGCGTGTGTTTCATCAGAATCGGCCCTGAAAGCTCACAGCCAATTATAAAGAAAGGGGTTCTTTAATAAACAAATGTAGCAGCCACCCAGGTTTGTGCTTTTTTGTAATGATTTTCTCCCTTTCAGTATAACAACACTCAGAGTTAAGTGGTTTTAAAAGCATCACTGTATAAAATTGTAGCTTCCCCTCCCAGTGCAGCCCAACTTAGCTTGTTAAAAGCATAAATAAAAATCTACAATCTCAAGCATATGGAAAACAAGTTGGCTGTTTTTCCTTCACTTGGACTGCTCAGCTGGGAAGACTTTTCCGCATGTCTTGTAAGGGAAGTTTTCATGCACTGCTGAGATAGCAAAAAACACAAAGCAAAACTTCTCCTGGCTATTCAGAGCCCTTTCTGCAAGCTAGTCTCACTAGGCTGTGAGGGAGTAGTACAGACAAAACTTAATGGCAGTAAATCCTCTATAAAATAATTTCCTAGAGGGTATTCCCCGAAAGGAGACAAGCCTCGCACACTGATAGGCCTTGTCAGGGATGGTAAAGCAGGTTTATGGTGCTGCTTCCAGACAGAACTGAGCATCCCACCTTGCTTTGAGCCAGCCTGCCAAATCTTTGGCTCTTACAAAAAAGACACTTCTGAATCCTTTTGAGCAATCCAAGCAGGGGAGCTAATTTTTTGTGCCCTGTGATGAAGCATTGTCACTCACCCTCCATGATGCCTGCAAGAATGGGTGCTGGGCTTTGGGAAATGTGAATATCCCATTGCCCGCTGGCAGGGAAAGGCTGTCAAGGCCCCCTTTCCCTTTCTCCACGGGATAGGAGCACTTCCCACTGCCATCTCCCCTGCAGCCCTTTCAGGAGTGCTGTGGGGCAGGAGGAGCAGCCAGTGCTGACAGGGTCTGTCTCACCTCCATGCTCGTATCTCCAGGGCTCACGGCCAGAGCACACCTGCACGTCTGCAAGTAAAGCTGCCCAAAGGGCTACCTGCCTGCAGACTGAAGCCACTGAACTTACACTGTTGCTGGATGTTTGTTTCAGGTTCTTTACATTCCAGGTTCTTTGGGAATCATGCCAGAAAAAAAACTTCCCACAATGACATGTCTTATGGGTTTTTTGTTGAACTTCCTGATCGATATTGCAGGAGAGCTTTATTGACAAGTTAATAATTAATAACTTATTCATGACTGCTCAAATAGCAGCCAAACCAGAATCTTTGCATCGCTGTGGAGTGTTTCCCTTGATCCAGCAAAGCCAGAACAAGCAGTGCTTTTCTCCCATCCATGGTCAATTTCTCTCAGGTTTGTCTTGCAAAATAAACACAGTGAAATGAAGCAAAAACTTCTTTCTCCACCCCTTTTCCCCATCATCCTTGCTTTTCTCCACCCCTAACCTGCCCAAATGTCTTCTACTGAAGAGATTAAAATAATTTAAAATTTGAAGCTACAATTTTAAAGCAGCCCTTTGGCTTCCATAAGAGGGGAAATATTCCAATCCCTCCGAAATGATGAAAGATGAGCAGCAATTGTTACCTAGTTCTCAATAAGTGCAAGTTAACAGGCCAGAAAAGTAAATCACATTTCTTTCTTGTTAACTGATTATCTCCAACACGAGAGGATCACTTAGAGTTTACTGACATAACTTGTGTACATTGCTTTTCCAGTTTGTTTCTGAATTCAGAAAAATCTTTTTGTTCCAGCACAGACATACTGATCTCACCTACATGAGCAAATGTGAGAATCACAAATTCTAGTCTCATCTAAACTGCTTCTAATCACTCTCACACTAATTAGCATGCCATTAACTTAATCAGTAATACTCTAGTTTAAGGTGAAGCACCAAAGAAGGTCCAGTGTCCTTAACTTACTACACTGGATTTTTACAAAATCCAGCAGAATTTCACCTCTGCTCAGATTGAATCAAACACAACACAACTTTCCACCCTGCAAAAAAGCCAAATCAGAAAACTTACAGGCATGAGTACAGCAGAAGATCCTGGCATGGTAGGGTTGGGCAGGGTGCCGGGCATAGAGGCAGGCATAGGCTGTCTTTGTCGGTTGTGTAGGTGCAGCAGTGAAGACAGAGAACCTGGGACAGGCCTACAAGAAAGGAAAAGAAAAGAAAGGTGTCACAGGCTGTGGAGACCAAAACAAGCCTTACCCTGCCAGCCATTGGTAGGCACAGGCAGCTCCAGACAAGCAGGCACAGCTAAACCAATCCAGGATTTGTCCTTTCCTGCATATATCAGTGGAACATAAAGTTTTCAAGAAGATGAATCACCTTCCTTCTTCTCTTTATCAGTTAAAGCACCAGTATAGTTCATCTGATATATAATGAATGTAAATGTATCAGCTGGTCTCTATCTGAGCACCTCTGCATAGTATAATGGCTAGCAAAAGATGGTATAAATAAGATTTTCTACAGACAAACCAGAAATATCTGCTGGCAGTAGTGCACTGCTGTAAGTTTAGCCCTCAGGAACAAAAATATCTGGATGATAATTTTGCAGACTAGGACAGAAAGCTAATCACTCTTAAATTAATTTTGAAATTGTATCACCTGTAAACAAGCTCCTCTAAAATGAGGATTTCAAATCACTCTTGATATTCTCTCCTGTGAAAATCTACCAAGCCTTTGTTCCAAAGCCAGATTACTAATTTTACCACTTAGCACACCACCAGGACACAAAAAAAAAAGGCAAAAAAGTAGATATAAAATTAGAAAAACTACGTTCATATTAAGCAGTTTATGAAAGCAAAACGAGGACTACAGAAAAGTAGAGCAAATTATTTTGGCAAAAAGGGTTCAAAAGATTTAGAGGGACTTTTTAAAATACAGCACAGGGAAAACTGCATGTGAGAATGCAGGGCCACTTACAAAGAAGAATCATAAAATTAATGGATTAAACAATTCTGGGACTACACTTTGAAAATAGCCTTTAAGAATGTGGCTTTGGAAAGTATGTTATCAGTTTTTTGTTGTTTTGGGGTTTTTTTAGTTTTTAAGAAACTGTGAGTGCTTTAATTTTGGGTGCATGTAATTTGCTATCTTTTCAATCTTTCAAAAACTTGAAAATAGTTTCCACATACAGTGCCTCAACAAACACTGACAGTACAAGTAGGTGTGTGAAATTCTCTTCTGTATAGCACATGGTTTAGACTGTTTATTGGGAAGGAGAGCTGCCCCTAAAAGGTACAAGACGGACTGGAGAAGAGGGAGCATAATCTGGGAGTTTGAAGAGCCTCTGTGGGGGCTATCATGGAAAAAGTCTGAGATGTTTAGAGTCTCTAAACATCACAGTTGATTTAAAACCTTGGCAGAAGCATCCTTTGCTTCAGCAATGAATCCACAGCTAGCCATAAATGCCTCAAAATCAGGCTGGCCTGGTCTGGGGAAGCAGAGTCATAAGCCTAGAGGAGCAAGGGATAAGATTATCCTGCTTGGCCTGAACTGTGTCACACCAAATGATGGGGCTTTACATTCTGTCCCTCCAATTTCAGGTGGTACTGGCAACCATGGTACAACATGGGTACATACAGCCCTCCTCTAACTTCAGCTGTCCCTTCCAGTTATATAACAATGTGCAAAAAGCCCAAAGGCTGTGAGAAGTGGGATTCACAGACAACCAGATATGGAGGACACCATATCCAGGTCTCAAAACCACCTTCTGACATACAAGTCACCTTATTCTTTGCTAAGACTTCAAATCACCTAATCTCCTTTTCTTTAAAACTCCCCAATATTTCCCATCCCTGGACTTGCAGTCCTTCAACACTCATCTCTTCAACCCTGTTTCCCTAGAAACATTTCTATCCCAACAAATACCACCTCAAAATCCTTGCCCTGACAATTCCCTCATACTAAGACACTCTGCTCCTCCCACCCTTCTGCCCTCAGCTGCCCTCTTTTAGCAGCTGCACACAACTGAACACATCCTTTTGTCTTGGTTCTCCATGGAGAGAAAAAGCCTGTGTATTGAAGGATGTTTTAAAAATCCTTCCAGACACATACAGTACTTATTCAGAAGGGGAAGAAAGAAACCCCAAAACAACAACAAATATATCTCAGATATAAAGGAGTTCTTCCTATTCCTCCCTGGTTATCTGCTCATGGAGGTATATGCTGTACTTACATCTTCATATCACCTTAAAAAAACTCAAGACAACATTTTCTAAATGTGTGGTGTAACCCTGTGACAGAGTGCAGTGAGTTCTGTGAGGGAGCATGAAAGAATTTCTGGGATATGCAGCTCTACAGTCAGCTCAGTACATGGCTAAGCCCGGGGAGCTGTGCACGTGGCATAAGAGGAATGGATGCAGTTCAGGAAAAATTAGCTCAGAAAATATACTCAAAGTATACAGACCCTGACCCATTCTACTGTCCACTTAAACTCAGCTGCTCCATGTACCAGCACTCATTCACACATGAGGACTTGACAAATCAATAGGACAGGGTCAAAATAGCATGAAAAGCAGATTCAGTGCTCTTTTGAAAGTTGAGGAGATATCAGGTTGAATGCAAGGAGGAGATGTCAGTTTGGTTTTTATAGGATGTGGCGACACCCACAAGCAGGGTCCACTTCCCACAGGCCCATACTCAGAACTACTGCCCTGCAGAGCAGCCAACAACAAACTCAAATAGGTCTTCTCAACCTCATGCCTTTAAATGGATGTGCCAGATGGAAGGGCTGGAGCCCCATGCTGGGGCATTTGAGGGCCAGAACAGAGTGTGCTGCAGTCCCAGTTGGAGATGCACATGGGGTTTCCTCCTGGGCAGCGGACAGGAGGAATGGGGAGGAAAGGAGAAAGCACTGGTGCACTCTCCTGCCTGGCCTGGAATGAGACTGAAGTGTGCACCCACCATCCTACTCTGCAGCCCTCTGAGTCCACTGGCTCAGATGTGTGGGAATTTAGACCTATGGAACAGAATCTGTGGGAACTGCACCGGCCAGAACCATGCATTCAATAAAAATACCACTTGAATTTTCGGTGGGGTCAAAGTAAAACAAGTACCCCCACACCTTTATTCAATCTGAGAGTGCCCTACATACAGACCCTTTGTACAATTCACCAGTTTCATAATAAGCTTAGGTGTTAGGCTGTTTGACAGAAACTTATTTTGGCCTGACCTATACAATTTGTGCAAGCGATTCTCAAGGGATTCCATGGTTTGGGTTTTTCTTATTTGTTCCAGAGCCAAAAAAAATCTCCAAAGTTGCTTTAATGAGTTGGGTAATATGGGGCATGGGCAAAAGAGAATTATTGGTATTTATTAAAATGGCAAAGAAGCTTCCTTGCTGTCCCCAGTTTCACCTTTAACACTGCTTCATTTTAGGGGAAAGCATGTATTTTACACTTAGCTAGAGGGAAAAAAAATCTTCAGTTCTTCAGGTATTTTTTCTTACTACACTCCTGCTAGTCTGTTCCTAAGTCTGTTTTTTAAAAGAGGTGCAGAGCAGTCAGAGAAGCTTTGCACTTCAAGGCTGAGGCTCTGTTGAAAAGCCTTCAGTGCTCCTGCCATCGATAAAAGAGCTACATAACGCACTCCGGATTCCCCCCTCCCACATCAGGGAAACTGACATCGGCCAGTACACGTGGATACTTTCATTGCTCCTACACTGAACACAGATTATGGATTTAGCACATGCTCCTGCACACTCACTCTCACAGAACTCATGGAATGTGTATGGCACAGAACCATGCAGGCTGAGATACTCAATTTGTCTAAGACATCTCTTCCAAGGACAACACAATCTCTTTTGTTGTTGCTTTCTATCTGGCAGCACAGAAAGTCAGAGATAGTTTATAATTGTCTTTTTTAATGGTGGACATATTGAATCTCCTCCTCTCTTTGTAAATGCTGAGGATGTACTGCCTGCAGCCTGTCAATCAATATTGCTGACTGGGAGATTTTCCTTCCTTGGCACCTGTGTTGCTAAATAAATAGGGCTGTTGGGCAAACAGCTCACAGATAAAGGACATATAAGACAGAGAACTGGCAGATGCTCAACCTCTCTGAAAATCTGGCTATCTGTGGAATTTTTCCAAAATTTAAGAATTTACATTGTGTTCCAGCAGAAGCCTGCTCTTGAACACTATGGGGTCTCAGTCAGCATTTGTATGCTCTCTTTGGACGTACGTGGCTTGGACAGTCAGCATTGCAGTGTCTTTGTAAAATACCACGTTAGTGTTAGTCAAGCTGCTGAAACTGACCATGTTGGCTCTTCTTCCTCTGCACGGTCTGCTAACACAGTGAGTCACCCTTATTAACATTTAAACAGATGGGTGGGACCCTGCTAAGCCATGGTGACTCCATCATGTTCCATCATATGACTCTACCCAATGATTAAAGATAACTCCGCAAATGCAATCAAATATCTAGGATATGTACTTCAGTGTGTGCCTCCTCGATTAATACCAAATACTCCATCTGATATGATGCAATTGATTGCCTGATGACTAAACATTACACTCGTCTATTAAAAGACTAGGCTTCCCTTAACTTGAAGTCTCCAAGGTCAATTTGGGCAGATGCTATTTGAAGTATCACTGCAGAATGTTTTCTATTATGGTGAAGCACTCTGGGTCAGTGGGTCTTACCATGACCTCTCACTTGCTCCTTACTCCCCTGCACTAACATTTGTGCAAGGTCATCAAGAATACCTACATTACAACCCCATTTGTTCCACTTCAGCTAGCTGTGGGGTGGAAAAAGATTAGCCAGAAGTATACCAAGTTGTACCGGAGTAAAGGAACTCTCAACTTTCCATAGCCTTCAGACCCAGCCAGCTCACACCAGAGCAGCCCACATGTGGCTGGTTGTTCTGTGGAAATTTGCCATGTCAGGTCAGCACTGGCTGGAGCATTTCTGTACCACACCGCCATCACACAACACACTTGATCAGACTTTCTTCATTTTTATATATATGTATAAACATGTATGTATCTACATATTTATTACAAAAGTGCCTGGAAGCTTTGGTTTAAAATATGTGGGTGAGGTAAGGTTCTGCCCCCAAAAGCTTGGAGATCAAGGAAAAAATGAGGGAGAGTGAGTAGAAGCAATAGGGAGACAGAGGCGAGTAAGGCAGCAATGATATAGTTATGATCAATGTAATGAGGAGCAATCACTGCATGCCTGCAGCCTTGATCTTTTCAAGGGATGTCAGTATGTGCATGTGGTCTGGGTGGCTTCCAGACTGACGCCCCCAAGTAGCCTACCATACTGAGAATAAGAACAGCTGGCTGCAGTCTACCCTCTGAAAGTCTCATTGACAGCCAGGTACTGTCACAATTAAACTTGTCATTGCAGGAGGTAAGTTTCCTGGAGCATGTGTTTCCAGACCAGCTGCAAGCTGCTTTTATAGCAGCTACTGCAGCCAGAGTACCTGGCCCAAGTGCTGTCCTGGCCTTCAATATTTGATTAATTCAGTCGGGGGCAAAGACACAGAGGGGATGTTTTAATCCGAGAAATGTGTTCTGACAGAAGGGGCTGCCTCATTTACTGCTTGTCTGCTGTTTTTTCATCCACGCTGCCATTATTTAAACCTATCAGTCTAACTAGCGCTTCCTCATTTGTGATCCATTATTTCCCACCCTCAAAGTAGGGCAGTTCTGTCTAGTTTCAATTTAGCCATTTGTAGTTCAGAGGAGGAAAGAAAAAATAAACACAAGGGAAAGGAACAACAAAGCATCAGACCAGTACTTAGAATACCTCGCATAGTTGCAAGGGACCTCACCTGACCTGCTGTATCCCATGTTTAATGATGTTTTAATCACATCACTACCAGAGAGCCAAGCTTTCCAAGAAGTGGGAGGTTTGTGTCACCAGGATTTTTCAGGGAGCCAAACCATATTCAGGAGAAAAGAAAACTGGCACCTAGAATTCATGGCTCCCTGCCAACCTAGTAAAGATCCCTGTTTGTATTTCTCAGATAATTCTGACATCTGCATGATGTGGGCAGATTATTATTATCAGTAGCAGACATTTATACTGTGGTGGTGCCCAAAGGTCCCAGTTGGGACCGGGACCCCATTGAGCCTGGCACTGTACAAACACAGATAAGAGACAATTCATACAGAGCGTGTTTACATTCTAGGGACACAAGCCAGATGAAAAGTAGAAGACAGAGATAGAATACACAAGCAAATAAATATGACAAAGAATTTGAGAAAATTTAGAGGCAGAACTCTGGTTGCTTTTTTGTTTCTTTGTATTTTTTTTATTTAACTGGTATGCTCAGAAATGACAGGACTGAGGAAGTTTGCAAGAGGAAGGGAGTAACTAAGACTGAGACACAGGAAGGGCAGCACTCTAGAGAGGGAAAATTGTTGCTCATAACTTAGAGATTTGGGAAGCATCCAGACAAAGCTATGCTTTCTGTAGAGATTTTTAAATGGGGTGTGCATGTATCTTCATATATATTTTACTTTTAGGTATTTTCTCAGTGTTGGACAAGATGAGATTTCTGCCTGGGAAAGAGAAACCAGCTGATGGTACAGACACTGACAAAGTGAAAGTGATGCTTGACACTGTAATGAGAAACTGGAGGACTGAGATAAGATAAGGCTAATCTTGGAAAGTCTTAAAGACAAGAAGCTTAATTCAGAAACGAAGGGAAATCCCATGTAAGTGTCTCAGAAGAGCTGGCACAATTAAGGTAACAAGCTACACATTGGCACAGAAGAAGAAGGAATTCAGCAACAAGCATTACAAAAGGAGCAAGATGGAGCATACAGATATAAAATGATACAGAACAGAAGTCAAAAGCAACTAAGGGGATGCTACTTCTCAATTCAAATATCCCTCAATGTCACTTGAGGAGAAGCTGTTCATTGGAAACAATGCAACTCCATCAGATGTTCATTCTTGATCACTTGTTCTAATACATAAGGATAGAACACCCAAATTAAGGGAAAGAGTAAGTAAAACAAACAAACACCAGAGAATGGATAGATAGATAGATAGATAGATAGATAGATAGATAGATAGACAGACAGATACAGTAAAATACTATTATCCTGTGGAGAAATGCCTTCAAAATTTGTTTAAAATTCTGTACTTTTCACCTGAGCTTGTAGGAGAAAAGCCCCACAAATCAGCAGGCCCATCATGTATTTAGTGGGCCAAAGTATATTTAAAGGTTTAGTCAATGATAAATCTTGCCTTTAGAAACTCCAGTTGTGCTAATGCCACCTATATTTCCTGAACACATGTTTAAGGAACCTCTGCAAATTCAGCACGAGTACAAGGACCAGCAGGTCCTTGGAAGCCTCACAAAACCCATTAACATTTGCCTTTTGGCTCTTACAGGTCTTAGAAACTGCTGGTTCCAATCTTTCTTTCCCTCTAAATATTTCACTAGGTCTTATTGCCTGACCCATTACAAGAAAAATAAGAAAAGCTAGAATGGTTTCTTAGACTATAACCTCCTTGGAGAAGTTTATGTTCTGCACAGTGTTATGCACACAGCTGGAACTCACAAATGATATGTGAAGGATAATGGCATAGTTAAAGCAAAACAGGGAAATGCTGCAAAAGGCAGGTTCAAGGATTATAAAGAACTAGCCCATATAAAAACACATTCTTGCATTAAAATAAGAAAAAAAAGAAGTGGGATAAACCCAAAAAATGGCAACATAAATATGACTTGATCATAAAAACAAACAACGATGTCAAACTGATTCCACTGACACCGCAATCTCTCAGCTCAGACAGAGCCAAGCTTAGTTCTTCAGGAAAACAAATGATTTTGCAGCCCACAAAAAAGGTGTATCATTTTTCATTGAAAAAATAGGTAGCTATAACACACAAATACATCAAATGGCAGCTGACTTCAAACCAGGAATAATAATGGCAGTAAAGTGTACACAAACACCTTTTGACGTGATCATTCCTTCTAAAATCTGGGCTTAAGATTCCAGCCTGACAAGCAAAATCAAGAAAATTTGAAAATATGAGGCTCACTGAGGAAAAATATCAACACGTTAAACAGCTGGAAAGAAACCTACCCACAGCATCCAGATAAAGTGACAACTGAACACCAAGTAATTCTTCTGCCAGGTTTGGGCTATATAAAGGTGCCAGAGCCCTCATTCACTCAAGTGATCTCTTTCATACACATGTTATAGCACTGCAAATGGATTTTATTTGACCTTCACAACTTTGCATCTGAAAGGGACAGTAGGTCACAAAAAGGATGGAGAAAAAGCACGTTTTACTCTTAAAGGGCTGAGGGGGAGAGAGAGCTCTCACTGATTACTCATCACAAACTGATGCCTATATTGGAAACAAGATAAAACAAATTTCTCAAAATCGTCTTTCTATTCGCCCTTATTATTTGGACCAGTGCAATTTAGTAGAAATGCTAAGATAAAAGAGCTTTGTAAACCCTCTTTATAATAAAAATGGAAAAAAAATCTTTTTGAAGTGATTTATTTTTCTTTTTCTTTCTTCCTTTTTTTTTAAACTTCCCAAACAATGCAGAAGTTTGTCTCTGAAAATAAGATGGTGAATTACAGCAAAGTTATGAAAACAAAGAACCAACAGTTTCTCCAGTGCAGGCTTGTTACCATGAGCCTCTTTTTTAATAACTGCATGCCTCTAGGCAAAGTATTTCTACTAAAAATTATTGAGGCATGGAACAAGGCAAGGTGTGTGAGCTAATGTTGGATTGTTCAGCTACTAAACCAACTCCTATAGCAATGAGCCTGCACTGAACTGACATTATTTCTCTGTATACACTTGTATAAACATACTGCTTAAGGTCGAAATCTGTGTAAGCTTTCTTTTCAATTAAAATGTCAAAGATGACAGCACATGTTTTCACTGTCCTTCACAGGATGATGGATGCTGCGGCAGCAGTTTCATGCCCCCGTGTTTCAGAGATGTTTGCCTGCCTGGGTGTCTAAGAAAGATGTACTTGCTGATGTCTTCATGTGCCTGCAGGCAGACAAGACTGCTATACTAGTATTTTGGGTGGCTTTACCTCTCTTGACGTTTTCTTCCTCAACGTTGCCCCTGTGGGCCCCCACATCCCACGTTGTACAAGTTAGAGTGGAAAGGTTGCTGTGCACAAAGAGGTTGGGAAAAGGATCCTGCATTAATTTATCAAATTAAGATTGCTTACTTAAGTGAAGGCTTTAAATTGCAGGCCAGTTTCTGGTCATGGTTAATTCAGTCCAGGTACCTAACTTAGGTCCCCACAAAAAAAATCTGCTGTGGGTAGTCAACAAAAAGACAAAGTAGACCTCAAAAGAAGCTTCCAGCAATTTAAATATAAAATAATATTAATTAAAAGGTGATTAATCTGAATATTTGCATTTCTTCAGCTCCATATTAATAAGCTAATAAAACTGTAACCATCAGTTTCTCATTCATGCTCATCAGCCTAGAGCTTGTACAAAGAGAGTGGCTCCAAGTGTCGCTGAGTCTCAAGACCATGTGGCAATACAACTCACAGCACACACAGCCACAATCCTATCTATGTTTGGGCATGGAGCAGAGATTTGATTACAATTTTGCTAAAAAAATAGATTGACTAAAGAAAACAGCCTAAATGAGAGAAAACCAGTCCATCATCTGCCACTGGCAGATTCAGTCTGTTTCCTGCTGACAAAACACAAGTCTTCTGTATCCACTATGGAAAGCAGAGTTTCCTCTGGTTAGCAAAGCACAGTCACTAATGAAGACAGTATGTAGATGTATATACACGTGAGACAGTTTCTTTACTGAGATTTAAATTCTACACTCAACACTAAAAATACTATAAAAGTAACACATACTGTAGAAATCTTTAAGAAAGGGGTTATATAAGATAATTCTGCATGATTTCCTAAACAAAACAGGAAATAAGCAAAATTGAAAATTAGAAGCCTGAAAAACTCTCAGATTATATATGACATCAGCAGTAGACCAAAATCCAACTCTTAATCCTATCCTTTAACAAGAATACCATGGAGACATTCTGTGCTTTTAAACGCTCATTGCATCCCATGCACTTCTGCCATCAGCAGATTGTTCCTGCAGTGCCAACCTCTCTCTACAGCCTAGAGGAAGGTTAGCATGGCCCACAATGGTCACAGCCCCAAATATGCTCAGTGTCTCAAAGCTGCTGGTTGTTTCAGTGGGTGGCAGTGGGGAAGGAGGCAGAGGAGCACATACAGGAGGGTGTACTCTCAATTATCTGTTCAGAAAGACGTCTGCAGGTGTAAAAATATTTTAATGCTGCCAAATAGCTATGTATCTTCAGTGACCCTCTTCCCACCCCCAATCCACTTCACTGATTCCCTTCAAACTTTCATGAAGATCAAAATGAATATATGCCATTTCTTGGGAGGAACCTTTGCACACGCTTCATCTCTTAAACATGCTAAAAATCCCAGCTGACAGCTATATTAGTACAAATGATGAGAAGCACAGGGAAGAGGTGAATCTCAAGGCACACAGAACAAAGTCATGGAGAACTGCTGTAGCTGTACTTCAACAGAGATCAGTTCCAAGCCAGTGCTGTTTGCTCTCGTAATTTAAAGGATTCACACTGCCTTCTCTGCTTACCTCTCACTGGGAGTTATCCACTGACTCCCAGCATCAGCCAAAGAAACAGGAATCACAAGCTCAGTTTTTACATAGCTAAGGCAAATTGCACTGAAGGGTGGAAATCATGGTAGCTGCTATTTACTACTAAGTTCACCTACCACAATCCCCAAGAAATGTGTGCTCCAGAAATGCCCCATGACAACAACAGAAGTGCTACAGGTAGTGGCTGTGGGAGATTTTGCTGATAAAGGCCAGCGAAGGTTTCCAGCAGCACACAAAGGGAAGCAATGATAGCAAATAAAAGCCATTGTCCACTCATGTCCAGCCACAGACACGTGGGAAAATCTCTCTCTCTACGCATGCATGCATGCTAAGAGAGACAGCAAAAAACAGCAGTCATTGAAGAAAGGTTATTTTATTCTACCAACAAAGTGTACATTGTCATCGTAATTCCCAGTCACTATCCATGCCCACTCCCTCTCTTTTAAGTACTGGTTCAAGCAGGAACCTGCAGCTAATTTTGAGGTTGGGGTTCATTTGTTTTCACATCAATGCAATTAATTTCCACTGGAAAATGCATCTCAGGCATTCAATCAAAATAGGGGCCTAAAATAATTCTGAAAAGCTCATCTGTCTCCAATCTATATAATGTTTTAAAAATTGGATGCATGCCCTGCAATAACATTGCACTTCAGAAAGCTTAAAGCTCTAAACTTGAGGGTATCAGTTACATTGAAACTGTAGTAAATTAAAACATCCAGTTTCTGGTTTTCATTGATTTATAAATATCGACAAAACTACTATTGCAGTCATTACCACTTTGGGTGCTCCAAGCTGAATTTTCAACAGTTCAGGGTTATTTTCATTCTTATTGTGGCTACAGTAGCCTTTCAAGTTATTGATCAAATTCCAGATAACATGTAAATCTTAAATCTTGGTTTAAGAAATATGCATACCAGCCAATACACACAATAAAAAGCAGCAAGTCTAAGTGATCAGTAATGCAAATACCAAAGCACTTTTTTTTTTTTTACTCTCTAACTTAAAGCAGGAAGGATACTTACTGATATGAAATGTTCTAAATAGAATCAAGTGGAAATGGAATAAAATATGAAAAGGAAAGTATCTCTAGGTAGTTTTTGGGGTTTTTTTTAGCCAGGAGTTTTTAACCAAGTTGTCTTTTGAACTATTCTTTAAAATGAGACAATCAATATTCAAAAATCATATTCAAAACTTTTCTCCTAAAAATCTTTCCACATTAGTCTATCTGGAGACCTTCAAAATGTGCTTATTTATGACCAAATTATTGCTGAAAAAATAAAAACCTGAAAAAAAAAAAAAAAAAGGAGACCTCATGAGCTGTAGCCCAGTTAGCACAATCATTTGAGAAAACAAGAATAGAATGAATACATCAACAGCAAGAGAGCCAATTCTCAATGGTGTACAACACACAGCTTTGCCAAAGACAATGGATTTAAACCAACTGGGAATCTCACTCATACACACACATGCACGCACACTCCATAAACAGAGAGTATATAACATACACTACATCCAGCTGTAAAACAAGCTTTGACACTGATCTGTGTCTTATGCTTCAAAAGAAAACAAAAATCCCCATCTTCCACTTTGACATCTGTGGACTGCTACCAAGTAAATTCTCCCTGGTGATGATTAGCTTATGAAGTGAGGCAGAGGGATCACCATAATATTCATGAATTTTCTCCTGAAAGCACTGGCCAAACTCTACCCTTGCTCTTTTTGATCCCATCACTGAAGCCTATGCCTTTCCACTATTCCCTTCAGCCTATTTGCCTTGTGCAGTACATACTGTCGAGAAAGTCAAGGAGAGGTGGCAGATGTTCTTTTGGGCAAGATGTTCCTGCCATTGAAATTCACATGAGTGCTGCTCATACATTCATTCAGAACAGAATGAGACCCATAAAAGGTATGACCCCTATGAAGACATTTAACTAAATTATACCCTGTATACTGACTTAATGCCTGCTAATGACATGCTACATTATACTAAGAAAAAAATGGTTATTATACATCTTTACCTTCCAATTTGTAGTGATGTGTTTGGTTTACTGTTTCACAGATGGGGTTTTTCTGTTTGTTTGTTGTTTGGAGGTTTTTTTATTTTATCTTATCTTTGTCTTGACAAAAATGCTGTCTTAAAGAGGAAACATCTTTCCAACCCAAAATTTTGCATTGAAGATTAAAGTAATCTTCTGCACCAGTGTAGAGTAAGGGGCTTAATGGTCAATAGAGAATCATGTAAAAAAACTCAGGTCATCCTGTCAGCTTCCAAGAGTCTGCAGTATGAACGAACACACTGCTAATTATTTATTTAATGTCTCTACACGAACCATAAGTGTTCATGCATATTGCATGAATAGTCATGGTTTGAACTGTTTCTTTTTTCATCCACTTCTTTCCCTTTGAAAACTGCCACTGAAACAGTGCTTTAACTACAAAACTGCCTTGCCAGAAGAAGTAAAAGAGCAGCATTATGATCAGCAGAGACAAAAATTGAGAGTCAGGTGAATTTTGAAACACTGAGGATAACTTTAAGATACTCTACCCCATGGTTCTCAACACAACAATTCAGCAAGGAATTAAATCTTGAAAATAATCTTTGCATAAAATACTTCAAAAAGGCCAGGCTGACCAGGCTAGAAGGAGCTCTCTTGCTGTATTTGCACATTTGAAGTAATGCCACAGATGTAGACATGGCCTGAGTCTCCTGTAGACACGCAGGACTGAAAATGACCTCCCAGAAACACAAGCATCATTTAAACTCAAATCAACTCCCAATGCTGGAAAACCCAACTCCAAAGTACCACTTTTCAGTGAAGTGCCACTATAGCCATCAGAATCAACTGCAGCATTTGCATCAGGAGTTTCCAGATTTAAACTGTGGGAACGGGTAGGCTGGAGCTGTCAGTGGAGGGCCTCTGACAGTGTAATTTGTTTGTCCTGCTGGCCTAACAGTCAGTGCATGCTGACATTCAAGAAACATTAGTTGGTTTTGTGAGGGTTTTTTTCTTTCTTTTAACTGCTTGGAGCAGTTGGAACGGCAGAGGAAAAGGACTCTCAACTTAGGGAGGGGATGAAGCAGAAGATGAATAATGGAAATGTGTCCTTTTCCAGATGCCTCTGATAAAATAAGTGTTTGTCCATGTACCCTGAGACATGTCAATACACTGCAGGTGAACATGTTAAAAAATGTTAAGTTTTCCTAAACAGCAAAGTGGCAGCTCCACTGAGTTTACACTGTCATATCTATTCAACTTGGACACAGGGAGCCAGACATTTTACTGATCTGGTTAAAATATCTCACCACTCACATAAATAGACTCAGTCAAAGCCTGTTGCATCACCTGCATTTATTTTTTGCTGTTAATATTTAGCAATGGAAGAAAGATACAGATCTGTGCTCTATACACTTGCCATCTCCAACAGTATGATCTCAGCTCAGAGAGCAGCAGGAATTTGCACAGCAGTGAGTATGGCTGATTTCCAGGGGTCGGAAGCCATGGCTTACTCACTCCATTCCACATTTTCTGCTGTTGTTCTATTTCATTTTTGTTTGTTTGTTGTCTTTTTTTTTTTTTTTTTTTTTTTTTTTTTTTGAGGGAGTGTTAGTTCTTTTTTTAATTTTTTTTTTTTTTAATTGAGAAAGGCAAATATGATTAGCATAAAGAATAGTGGCAAAGTCAGATTGAAGGTCAGCATGTTTGTATTTTATTTTCCCCTGGTCCCTGTCTTTTGTGAAGCACGGATTTAGACTTTTTAATAGCCTACCAGATAACAAGTCCTTACAATGGCTCATACATAAAATTTGACAAGAAACTAAGCATTTAGGAATATGTGTATCTTTAGGCCAGAAATCTGCCTTTACCTCTCTCTATAGCAACAAACCATGTGAATCAACAACATTGCACCTCATAGAAATCTGACCCAGTCATGTAGGATATATAACAAAGGTAATCTGTGACTTGAGAAAAGAAAATGCAGCAGTATGTATGCAAGACACTTTGTATTTGGCAGACACATGCAACCAGCTGTTTATTCTTCAGTTTGTGGCTATACATCTACTGGGACAGCCCCACCCCTGAAAACCTTGCTTAGCTCCTGGTCTTATTTCCAGTGTAGATTTAACCCTAAGTTATGGATAAACAGTGCTTGGGATTTAAAGTTGTGTCATTTAGTATCATTTTTGACATCTCCACATGTTATAATGAGCTTCTTTTTCATGGGGGACTTGGGATCTGATTTTAATTTGTAGTAGGGTTATGGTCACAATAAATGTCTATTTCATATATTCATAAGAAGCCTCTAATGCAAACGGAAAGAGAAAGTGGCTGTTTTCTTGTAGTTTCAAAGCCATGTATGTAAAACACACAGTGCAGATCTGTTCCACATGCAAACCCATTATCAATCCACCATTGCCCTGGCTCCTGCCTTGGCAGCAGGCACTCCCATGATGAAGTCTCAGCAGGTATTATAGCTTGTGTAATAAAGGAACAGGTTATGAAATCATTAGCACCTCAGCTGAGGCTGCCACAGGGATGCCCCTCTGTGTTCATTGTGAAACCTTTCTTTGGCAGCTGCATCCTGTAAGTGTATTTGGATGTTGTTGCTTCAGCCTTGCCACACAGAGTGGAAAGTAAGCCAGTATTTTCATATTCTGAACTTGAGAGCGGAGAATGGAAGTCTCTCTGGTCCATCTCTAGGCTAATTCTCCCCATTTACACATGGCTAATTCTAGGTTTGAAGACCTCTAGGAAGCCCAGCTGTCTATAATCACACACCCAGACCTATGCAGTAAGTGCTGCCAAGGATCTGAGCCATGTCTAAGGAGGCTGGAAGATACTTCAGCTTTGTCAAACACCACATTTTCCAGCTCCCCTTGCTAGTGGTGCTTCAGAGCAGCCCAAATGCAGCTGGGGGCTGTCCTCCCCTTGGCTAGAGTCCTGTCTTGGGGTACAGTGCACATCCTGCTGGCATTTCCTTCTCCATAAATGCAAGGTCAAACTGTGCCATTCCAAGCAGTTGAAGCTAAACTCACTTGTCCCTCTGTAGGAGAATACATGTCCCCAACAGAAAAAACCAAAATCCACTGCTGGTCACTCCCTGAGTAAGGCACCTAGGGCCCTTTTGATGTTCTTTATGCCAACCTTGAGACCCTTCCTGCTAGTTTCATAAATATTTGTGAACCATGCCCTTGCCAATAAGCCCAACTGCGATCTGGCTCAGCACAACTGGTAGCTCTAAATACTGAAGTATTAGAATCCACAAAAAAGGAAAAATGTGCAATTTAAAGGAAACCTCTAGCATCAGGCAGGGAGGAGAATTTGTTGAAAACAGTGAAACCTTAGTGACTTGAGTCACCCTGGGATCTGGCCCACAGGTATTTGCAAAAATTAAGTCAGTTTTACCAAGAGTAGAGAGAGAATTCACAAAGGAAGGACCTATGTCAGGTTCCTGAACATTAAGTCAAGTTAGCTTGGGTTGCTGTCTCTCTGAATCAAGGCACTGGGTCATGGTTTAAGTGAGGGGCTGGGGCTTTTTAAAGCAGCATAAGTAAATAGCTAATGTTGATGTGATACAAAAAGCACCAGAACAGAAAGGAGAACTTAACATAGTAGTGAAAATCACTTACCCTTAATCATCCATGAGACAGTGTTTTTACAACGCTACTTGATTTATTCAACTAGCCAACATGCCTCCTTTGACTTTTCTAATAACAGGCCATCTTACCCATGCTTGTTGAGATTTGAGTTCAGAGATTTTTTTTTAATTAGCATGCCAAGTACATTATTTAAATGTCTTTGATGCCTTTTCTTTAAAATTATTTGCTAAGCAATAAGTCATATTTATTTGCAAAGGAGACACATCCCTACCAAGAAAAATAAAAATAAAAAAAATAAAAAAAAAAAAAAA